>JBCAUG010020821.1:0-10694 GCA_038406175.1 Haplosyllis leylae
TGGTAATTTGTCTGAAATAAAAGTAAGTAGATCTAAGTTGGGATTTTCTTCTATAAGTCCAACAAAGTCTGGATTGCATCCTGTAACTCACATAAAAGTGATTGATTTTGCAATTTAGGTGTGTTGACACTTTCTGTAGGTAGTGCTGAACTACAGTCTAGTCTTGAATCTATGAAGTCTCTTTCCAATGGTGCAGTACAAGCGTTTTGTCGAACTAGTGGTAATTTTGCACTGTCTCCACTCGGTGATGCAGTGCCACTGTCCAGAGTCGTGCCATTCAGTCTTGAGCTTGGATCGACTTCATAAGAGGGGTCCATAATAATGGTATCCTCTGAGTCGTGTCCAGAACCGGGTCCATCTTCATATGCCACTGTGGGTGGTGGCGATTCACTCTTTTCACGGATTGAGTAAATTTGATGGATCCAGATTGAAAGATCACAAGTGGGTTCATGTTGATCTAGAATGTTGGCAATATTATCATGGATGTAGCCTGCTTCGGTTTTAACTATGATTTCGCCGATCGCCACATTTGACTTGGTTGTGTCCTGTAGACCACTGGTGGATGTTGTATCCTGTAATGTCAGTTGGTCATTAGAATCACACACTGATACACCCGTTGCATTCGTTACTTCCTGTAATGTGGGGATGTCTGGTTTCATATCCGGGTTCTCTTCAACCTTGATATTTGGTATGTAGTCATCATCAAATAATGTTGGTGTGTTACTTAGGATCTGAGTGGTGTCCATAGGCGATACAAAGGACTGTAGATTTTCTACTATTTCCGTGTTGCTTGCATTAAAGTCGGTGCATTTGTGATGAACAATATACAGCTCCTTTTCGTGAAGATCATGATGTAGCTCTCTAGCCTCCTGGACTTCTTTTAGGTTAATGATGGCTGGCCGTAGTGTATATGTTGGTTTTCTAAGTAACTCCCCATACATGTTATCACCTAAGTACAGTAGTTTAGATTCACATATTTCTTCCACTTGTGTCGGTTTCATGCCCGGTTTAATATCTATAGTGCACCAGGGTTGATTGTTTGTGTACACAATACAGTGCCTCCTGAAGATTACACATAGAGTGTATAGGCTAACTTCATCCGGTACGCCGTCCTTTGATTTTTGTTGTGTAAACCACGTGTCAAAGCTCAGACTTTTCATGCCGACACATACTCTACTAGCTTGTCGATACCACTCTAGGTTGTCTTGTATTTCACTTTTTAGTAATTTCTTAACACTTGCCGATCTTAGCTTGGCATAACTACCAAAAATCGAATACAAATTCTGTGTGTTTATCAACTTGGTTCATCCTTTAAAACAGTCCACAGTACTTAGTTTGAACATTTGAGACAGGGGGTTGGTTTCAAAACTGTCTATATCAACAGCATCCTGATTCGATAAATATTTAATTGTATGCACATACTCAACTCTTTTGATAATATTAACCAGTTCTTCGGTTATTGAGAGTTTAGTATCTTCACTCGTGTTTTTTGCCGCCATTTTGGTGTTGTTGCCTGGTACTCTTCTTAGAAAGACGCAGTCAGTCATTTTGGTTGGGGCAGTCTTTTTGTCATCACATGCGTTGTCACCTATAGTACTATGGTAGTGTGTTAAGCTATCACAAGTGCACATAGTACTTTTATCGGTACAAATTTCTATCACAACTGTAGTAGTCTGGCTTTCAATTGACCTGTCTATCTTCGTTTAGTCCTGTAGTCAGGTTTTTGTGTCCTGTAGTCACAGCTTATTAGCTTGCCAGTAGGTATTCCTTACATTTGCGAGTAAAGAGAGACAAATTAGGAGTAGTTTGGATGGTTTTCAGAAGAGATTGCTAGAATCAAGAATGCTACGGTACAAGAAGCTTTTTCTATACCATACATTCAATTCTCTGGGGAGATTGAGTGTGTCTTTATTCCTGGTGTGATATCGATGCGATTTGACCAGTGACTTATTATTCAAATCTGTTTTACATTCATAAATAATTTTGCTAGGAAGTTGTGAGTGTTGTATCCGGTAAGCATGTTTGCAATTATTCAATTTTATTAATTGTTCTATATTTAATAATCTTTCTTCGCTTAAGGCTTTGGGAGTGGCCTTTCGTTGTAGCACTAGGGCAAAGCATTTATTCTGAAGTGTTTGTAGTCTACAGATGTCCTTTTTTAGTAGCATATTTCCCCAGGTGCCTATACAGTATAATATATGACTGTATATTTGAGCAAAGTAGAGACATTTCCTTGCATGTAGGGACAACATATTTTGACCTGCTCTAAGCATGTGGATGCTTTTCTTTATCTTTAATACTAGTTTATTTACATGGGTGGTCCAGTTCAATTTGGAATCTATCCAGACCCCCAGGAATTTAGTTTCAGGTAGGATGGGTAGGGTTTGACCATTTAGGCTTATGTTGCATCCTGTCGGCACTTTTTACTGAATGCCATGCACACAGTTTTGTTCACATTTAAGGTTAGACTATTAGCTCGAAACCAGTCATCTAATAGCTTTAGGTCCTCTTGAATTTTCCAAATGGCCTGTTTAATGTCTCTGTGGCTCACATATACAGTTGTATCATCAGCAAACAATATACACTCCATGTATTTCAAATGCACATGGAGATCATTTGTAAACAATAAGAAAATCAAGGGTCCTAGGCACGATCCTTGTGGAGTGCCATATTCAATATCATACCAGTCTGAGAATGATAACTCATCCTCTGAGGTATTACACTTTACTCTTAGGGATCTGTTATGCAGGTAACTCTTAAACCAATTGAGAGATGTTCCTCTAATTCCATAGCGGTCTAATTTTTTGAATAGGACTGCATGGCTGATCGTGTCAAAAGCTTTCAACAAGTCTAAATAGACTGCGATGGTAGTATTTTCTTTTGACTTTTCTTTTATTATTTTACTCAATAGATCTTGTACTGCATGCTCACAGCTATGTTTGCTGCAAAATCCATACTGACTACTGTACAACTGGTTTGTTGCTTCTAAGAAGGAATATGTATGTTTGTACATTATTTTTTCCAAGATTTTTGAGATTGTAAGTAGTAGGGAAATAGGTCTGTAGTTGCTCTTGTTATCTTTCTCTTTATTTTTATATAATGGTACTACCTCAGCTTTTTTCATTCTTTCGGGGAAATTGCCCTCTTGCAGAGATTTATTGAATACTATACAAAGTGGTTCTAGGATAACTTTCTTCAGTTTTTTTATTATAATATTACTGATGTTATCTGATCCACTACTGCCTTTATTTTTTAATTCTCCAATTATTCGATCAATTTCTGTTTGATTGGTGGGCAGTAGAAACAAGCTCTTCTCATTGGTATTTAATTTACCAATATAATCATCTACTTTTGTGTTAGGTTCAGGGATTTTATTCGCAAAGAGTTTTTCAACATTTGCGAAGTATTTTCCCAGTTAATTTACTATTTTTTTTGCGTCATGTGATTTTAGGTCGTCAATCTGCAGGCTGTCTATGATATGAATCTTATTTGATGTTTTCCCTGTAATCTCGTTTATTATTCGCCATATTTTTTTTGTTGAACTTTTATACTCGATACAGCATTCAGAATAGTAATTCTTTTTTGCATACCTAATAATTCTCTGTAGGCATGCTTTATATTCTCTGTATTTGAGTTCAACCTCTTGTTGCATCCTGTAGGCTAAGAATTTCTTGTATAACGCCTTTTGTTTTGACTGAGCCCTCTTTATACCCTTAGTTAGCCAGAGCTGTGTATTAGAGTGTTTAATTCTTTTTTCTTTCAATGGGCAGTGCTTATTGACTGATTCCAATAATACATCATGGAAAACATCAAATGATTCATTGCATGTCAGATGGTCAAGTTTGGTTGTCCAGTCAACATTGTTAATCTCTTCTTTTATTATATCAAGTTTTTTTTCAGTGACTTGTCTTGATAATGTAGTAGCCAGGTTTTTTGAGTCAGTGCCTAAATTGTCACATATCAACAAACATGAAAAATGGTCACTTAAGTCTTCGATAAGGATTCTACTTGTACTGTGACAATGTATGTTTTGTGATAACATAATATTGTCAATGAGAGTGGCAGTTGAGTTTGTTACCCTAGTTGGTTTTGTAATGGTGGGGTACAACTTGTTTTCAATCAATTGTTTGAAAAACTCCTCTGTTTTTTTGTGGCTATTAACCTTTAGGAGATTAATATTGTGGTCCATGCATAGTAGGACATCTTGCTTGTCCTTATGCAGACACATTAATATTGATTTCATCTCCTCTAGGCTGTCATTTAGATTCATATTTGGTGGTCTGTACAGACTTACTACAAGTATGGAATTTGTTCTACATTTGACCTCCACACATATGTGTTCTAATGTACGTGTCATCGGTAGTAGTGAAGGGAGTTCATGATGTATTATATCGTGTGCAACAAAAATGCCAACTCCTCCACCTTTTTGTCCAAGTCGGGGTTTTTGTATGAAGTCATAGCCTGGTAGATTGACTTTTGAGTTTGTTTCTGTTCTAACCCAGGTTTCATTTAGTGATATAACACTCACTTTATTTGGATCTCCTAGTTTATTTAACAAGTTGTGCAAATCATTCTGTTTGCCTATTAGCCCTCTTATATTAAGGTGCAATAGGTTTAGGTCTTTGCTGTGCAATTCTTGAAATTCATCTGTTGAGACATACTTGCAGTTGAAGCTTGTGAGATCCTCATTTTCCAATGAGTACCCGATTTGATCAAAATCGAAGTTACAGGAGGATTCATCTACAGATGTGAGCGTGTTACTACCTGTAGTCATAGTTGGTTGCCTCCTATAGTCTATATGAGTAAGGGACGATGGCCTCGACTGTGTTGAGCCTATACAATATGTAATACACGGAGTACAATCTAGGGTATGGTGAGATGATAGTAAATTGGGATGAAGAAACAATACTGATGATATAAATGATATAAGTGAGATAAGTGATGGCAATACAATGTTCTGAGAAACAAAAGCAATGATGCTTTAGCAATATTGTTGGAAGAAATGGTGTGACTTACAGTTCAGTGGGTCTAGAGATGATGTCAGTAGTTTGTTTGTTTGATATAGTTCTTTCAAATGATGTTACATCCTATAGGACGGTTACTTGCGGTGTTATATCCTATAAGATGTGTTGCACCCTGCGAACACATTACAGTTCAGTTCTAGGGAGTTCATTCCTTAACTGAATTTCACCTTGGATCCCGATGTTATTCCAGGTGTCTTTATCAAGGCATTTTTTTATCCCTCATCGTGGTTCCACTCCCCCAAAGTTTGTCATAGGTCAGCTCAACAATTGTCTTATTATTTGTACTGTGTAACAGGTTGGTGAGAGTACTGTTACTACCGAATTTAGCAGCTATTCCAGGTTTACACAGAACTTTTGCATGTCTACACCAGTCCTCGTGGTTGTATCCTTTAATGTCTTTTGCGAGTTGTTTGCATTGTAGGGCTGTTTGAGCTGCCATGATTCTTGTTGCTGTTGCATGATCTTTAAAATGTATGGCCTTCTGCTGTTGTATAAACTGCTCAGATGAGTGATATTCTTTGTTGTTCACTTCAAATTTCACCGGATGAAAATTAGAGAAGGGGTTGAGTTCCCCAAAGAATCCAATGGTAGAGTCATTTGTTTTCGTGGTTGCTGCAAATCCATTTAGGTCTTCAGGAAGTTCATGGAGAGTCTTGACAGTATATTTTTTCCCCTGTATGAGGATGGAATCTCCCTCTATTTTGCTCTTCATTTTGTAATGAGGGATACTCTTGGCTAGTTTTAATATCGGTCGGAGTAATTTCCTTGCCTTTTCAGTATCCTCAGAGAATTCTTTGTCCACATATATTCCCTTTGGTAGATGCGATTTACTGCCAAATAAGGTGTCTACATGAGTTTTTTTTTCAAAATCCACCGAAATGGGCCTGTTCACTCCACTTTTGAATTTTCCTAGCCTCCTACAACTTTGAATGGGGATGCTTCTGGCGATTTTTAGTCTTTTTTTACCGTCATCTTCATCCACTGTCTTGGCTATGGCTCTGTATATTCTGTCCTTCCTACTGTCCTCCTGCTCCCAATTTTCTTCCTTTATTCCGTAAAATATCACACTGGTCTCTAACATTTTATTTTCCAGCTTGTTGATTCTTCTTTCAAATCATTGTTTTCTTGCTCCATTTTGTGATACTTCTTCTCGAGTGTATCTTGCCTTTCTTCCACCTTGCATATTTTTGTGGTATTGTTCTCTTCTTCTTTTCTTGCATCTAATAATGTTCTTATGTCGGTTTTCAGCGGGTTAATAACTTCATGCAGTGTCGATTCATTCGATGACTTCATTTCATTCATCGTTTGTGTTAGGATTCTACCAAATTCCTGGAACTCTGATGAGAAGCTGGCAAACCTTTGATCTGTTGTGTGAGGTTGTGCCACTCCTTTTGTTTTAGTACAGTTGTCTGTTTCCCTTTCAGTTTTTTGTTCTTCTTTTTCTTCAGGATCCACATCCATTTCTGTGTTTTTTCCCTCTTGTTCATCATCATCCGTTGGGTAAGGGACCTTTTCTACTTGGTGGTCTATCTGTTGCCTTTTCTGTTGGATTTCCTCCCTTGTAGGTGGAGATCTTTTCTTGGTTGTGGATTTGTTGTAGTTTACAGGTGTGCTGATTTTTTCTGATGTATTGTTGGTGTCGATGTTGTTTACCTCAATGACCTCTTCATCCTTATTTTCCTCATTTGCACTTTGTCTCGAATTTTTGTTGATTACACATTCTAAGGACTGTTGCCCTTCTATTTGCTTAATTTTTTTTGACATAGTTTATAATATTTCGTTGCTTCCTTTAATCACTTGACGATATGTGGTATATTTGGAGGTTTTTTCTCTTTTTTACAAATCTTCGTTACCGCCTTTAGTTTTTCAAGTAGGGTGCTGTTTTATCACTCACCACTGTCTTTTATATGATAGTTTTCGGCTTGCTTCTTCTATTTTTTCACTTCTTTTCCTGTTATTCCTTTTCTTTATACCTTATATTTCCCTTGTGTCACACATATTTCTTTCTCCAACAAGAGGATTTACTGAATTAATTCATTTTAATTCAGTGATATTCCGTGTGTGTGTTGTGTTGCTGCCATTACCATCTAAAGTGAGGTGTTAGGATTTTCTAATTGACACAGTTCATCTGGTTCAATTTGAACTGGTTCTATACTGCTTGTATTGATACTGATGCCCACTACTGCACAGCTTCTGAATAGATTGATCTTCTTGATAGATTGATTGTTGCATCAGTGTTGGTGTTCCGTTTGAATGGTTGCATTGCTTGCCTAGGATGTGGTATCCAGTTTCTAGGTGATTTATCTATTTCAAATATGTCCTCGATTTCGAACACTTCACCAACAGTGTTATCTTCCTCTGGAAATGCCACAACATTATCCTTTGGTAGGTATAAGCTTTTGCAGGCACTCAGGTTAATTATTAAGTATGGTATTACTGTGTCTTTGCCTTTCTTTTATAAGTCTGCATAGAGGCTGTACATGTTCCGAATCTGGCTATGACAACCTCTCCGTCTCTTATGAAAAGACCTATTATTATTTTCATGATTACTTTATAGTTTATGATTGTCTTTTATAATTTGCTACATTCCACTACAATGTAGCTGATTTTTACGATTACGGTTTCTGACCTCTTAGGTCCCGTTTTGCTTTCATTTCCCTCGTTTAATTGTTGATCATAGTCTGGATTACCATGTGTAAAGTTCATGATGAGTTGTCAGCACATGTTCATATTTTGTGGGTCCATGGGGCGGATCCATGTTCCGACATTCTGGAGGTTCATTCACTGCGGGCTCTGATGGTGGTGCATGGAGTGTTCTTTTAGTCTTTTGATGTTTTGTCCCTTGATCTTCCTTTTGTCACTATGTCATTGTACTGGTTCTCTCCAGTACTTTCCGTGCACTGGATCTGCTTGGTCCATGTCACTTTTGCATGTTTGCAGTTTCCAAACTTCAAGTTTATTATTTTTGGCTAATTTTCCTTAGATGCTTAATCATAGATTCCCTCCCTTTCTTGACAAAGATAATGTTGACATAAGCCAATTTGGTGATTATTTTTGCCAGATTTTTTGTTGTCAGCATCTTTTTATGTCATCTCACCTTCTCGGCTTTGATTACCTTCATGCTACATGAGTGTCCATGTTTCCCATGCATGTCTTGATGTGGGTTTTCCATGTTTCATGGCACTGATTGACACTTAATTAATCCTTTTGATTGGTTGAAATTTTGTCTGAGAATTGTCTGGTTGGCTGTTCGGCCTTGGCAGTTTTGGCACAATGCCGTTAGTCCAGCTTGGAATTTCTTGGAGTTTGGATGAGAAATTGGTCTGATAGTGTACCAATCATCGGTTGTATAAAGATTTACTTTTAAGTATGCTTTATATTGCCTTTGGTTGAAGCACTTACAGTTCCTTGCATCAGATTCATGAAGATTCTTGGTACCTTCAAATTTTTTTTTTGTTTTTGAATCAGTTTGCAGCTTGGGCGTTTTGGAAGCTTCACTGAAGATTGTTATTTGGAGGATTTTGGAGATATTAGGATTCGATCATTGGATTGGACTTGCTGGGGATTCTTTTGTGGTTTGCTGTGTGGTGGTGCCTGGGGTGTTACCTTCACTTGTGCCACCTCTGACATTGTTATGTTGCGGATTCATATGGCTGCTACGAAGTAATGTCCTTTTCAGTCTTACGATGCAGTAAGATCATCAGGTGCATTAGATGGTGGTAAGTTGCTAACTACTCTACTGCTACTAGTTTCTACTGGATAAATTAACATGTTCTCCAGCTAGGTTTGAAGAAGTCACAAGTGGAGAAAATCAGGTCAGTGTTTGTCACCTTCTTTACATCTCTCATTGATAAAGTTCTTAAATCGCCTACAGGATTCCTGATGACTACTTGTCATTCTGAATTAAATTTGAGTATTTTCCAATCACCATAGAATTTAGGTTCCAAGCCCTGCTTGTGAAAGTTTTTGATGATAACCTTGTCATTAACTTTGAGAGGTGGATCTTTGGTAATGTTTCCTTTGTCATGTTTGCTTCTGTTTTTCAAGATTTCTACAGTGTGATTTTTCCAGAGTTTGTGCAGCTCTAGGACTGGTACTGTAGTGTTGCCCTGCAGAATGGCAGTATTTCCGGGGTTCAGGTGGTTCCACAGTGGATTTGAGTCTTCTCTGCTAAAGTGAAGTAAGAATGGGGAGTGGCCATTGTTTGCACTGGGGAATGTGTTATGGTGGTGTGCAGCAATTTGTATGGCCTCATGCCATGGGATTTTGGGGTTGCTGTGCAATATTTTCTTCATAGTTCTTTTCAGGAAGTTGTGTACATTCTCGATCTTGCCGTTAGCTCTTGGGATTCGGGGGCTCAACTGGAAGTGCTTGAAGGCTAGTGCATTTGCTAGGTTTTTCCAGTGTTCATTGATGAAGCTGGTCCCATTGTCTGACAAGAACTTCTCGGTACGTCCAATAGGTAAGTACACTTTGTAAATGTATTCGTGGACTAGTGTTTCACCATTGATATTTTTAACCGGGAAAGCAAAAACAAAATTAGTGAGCATCTCAATAAGAGTGAATGCATATTGATACGGGGATTTGCTGTTTCTGATCTCGATGGTGTCCATTGCTAGGAAGTGCATGGGCGCTGAGCTGACTTCCAGGTGTAAGTTCATGTATTTGCCCAGATTGGGTGATTCCATTTTGCAGATTTTACAGTTTGCGATGAACTGGCAGATGTCATTCTTCATGCCATTCCAGTAAAATGAGCGTCTGATCTTGTTGAAACATCTATCACTGCCTTGGTGACCGCAAAATTTGTGTGTACTGGCCACAACCCAAGGTCTCAGTACCTTAGGTAACAGTATGACTTGTGATGTGCCACCGATGTTGTCCACAGTGTATCGTAAGACATTATTGCTATCTGCTCCCATACTAGTTTTCCTGGATTTTCATAGTGCAGTGATGGACTGGTCATCATCTTGTAGCTCACGCAGTTTGACAGGGTCGAGTGATTCCAAAATTTTATCGGCATTCAGAATCAACTGTCTTTTGTCCGACACTTTTAAGATGTCCCTGACTGTTATTTGTAGTTTGGGTTGCATCTTCGTTGAATTTTTCTGAGTTGCTGCACTGGCTCGTGTTTGTACCACATTTATCTCTGCATGTTTGTCCAAAAATAATGGTTCTGTGTTCATTAGTGGTGTATCGTGTGTATAATAGTCATCTGTGTGCAGCCTTGATAGGCTATCTGCTATCAGATTAATGAGCCTTTCTTGTGCTCTATTTTTGAGTTAGACTTTAAGAGTTCAGCTGACTATCTGCATAGTTTGTCGGATGCTGCTGAGTTTTGGTTTTTTGTGTTACCTGACAATATCTCGAGTAGTGGTTTGTGATCAGTTCTTACAGTCACTTTGCAACCATGTATTAGGTACACTAGCTTTCGGAATGATACAAATACAGCGTACAATTCTCTTTCAGTTGCACTCCAGGCGCGTTGCATTGGTGTAAAATTGAATGATATGAATGTTACTGGAACTTCCTGTGTGGTTCCATCTTTTTCGTGTGGTTGTAGGAGGACGCCTGCATATGCAGTTTTGCTGGCATTGGTTTCCAGGATCCATGGTTTGTTAGGATCTGGATGGTACAGCATAGGATTCTCCGACAATGTCTTTTTAATGCTTT
>JBCAUG010020832.1:0-10694 GCA_038406175.1 Haplosyllis leylae
AGGGTCCTAGGATATGTCATAAGGTGTCTTGTGTCCAAATTTGACAAAAAATTCCAATGGGAAGTGTCCCAAATTGCTGATTCAAAATTCCCAATCACTACAGTATAAGGTGGTTTAAGTGTAAACTTAAGCCACCTAAAAATTCCAAGATATTCTTTGGAATTTACATGTTTGTGAACCAGTTCCAACCCATCATCAGGGTTACCAAAGCATGATCCCCCAACGAAAGTGCATCCTCTACTTCAAATATGCCAAGACAACTTCAAGCAGTGTTACACACCATCTGAATTCGCCACAATCAATGATAGCCGTGTTTCTTTTAAGGGGTAGGCAAAGTTTTTACAGTACTCCAAAACCAAGCCAAACAAATTCCACATCAAGTTGTTCATGGTTTCAGAGCATGAGTCTGGATGCATCTGTGGTTTTTCAGTTTACACAGGAGCTAGAAATTAATTACTTCACAAATTTGTAAAGAAATACAATTAGAATGTACTTTCTAATACTATTTATTCTAACACAAAAAGACATGCATCCACACATACTGAAGGTTAAGCCGAGACTGAAGTTATTTGCTGTTGCTGCAGGCAGAGGAGAGCATATGGTTTGAAGTAGAATTCTAAATATTGGGACATGCCACAATTGGCAAGGGTGGATTGTTTAAATGAGCAGTACAGCAAATAGCTTCTTCATAGAGAATGCATTGAATTTATATTTAGTATAATTTTGAGTAACCCAATACCAATGAGCCAATAATGGAACTTTACTTGCTGAAACTCAATACTTGATCCTGACCACACAATGACAACCAAAACACTCATGGGTCTTCCCTAGAAAACAAAACTGTTAGATCAGCATTAGACAAGTCTTTTTTGACAATTGGTTCAACTTACCTGAACTTCATGAATTCAGGTTAGACTTTTTACACCTGCATAACAACATTCCTTAGACCCAGTTTTAAATATATAGCTGTAATAATTGTTTTAATCTTCAATTATATTTACTTCTAAAATTATTTCATTGTAAAATAGGTATCAAGACATATACACCTGTGGAACAGTTCACCAGTATCACAAAGGATTACCAAAAGCTGTGGTCTCCAAAAAAATAAGCAAAAAAAGGTGAATCAGTTTTCTGTCACAGCAATTATCACTTGTATCCCAAATGCCCAGTCATGATGCCAATTTCCAAGCATAATGCAGTACAGTTTAAAGTAAAGGACAACTACCTAGACCATGCTAAAATTAAATCTGTAATAATACAGGATTACAATTTGAAGATGGGGTCTGTGGACCATTCAGATAATTTTCTGGCAAATTAAATAACATTGAAATCTACAAAGTGGTACAGGAAACTCTTACTCCACCCGATCAACATGGAAATTCTCACCTAAATACAATAAAATAGAAACAACCATGAGCTATAGTGCTTTTACTCTCAAATAAATCTCCTTATTTCTACAATATATCACAAGTGTTACACTCAAGACTTACCCGTTGGGTGTACTTGCCGTGAATCGGCAACAATATTTTGCTTTCGGCTTATCAAACAATACCTGTTGTTAGTTATTTGTCAGGAAGGAAGCTGCAGATCCTTGTTGCAAACATTTCGTGACAAAGAATGAAATACGACAGTATACACCTGGAACAACTCCAAATCTAGTACTTTCTCTTTGTAAGTCAGTATTTACCTTACGTTCATAAATATCAGTCTTTAAACCTCAAAGTTCGCATCAATGAAGTGTTACATTACATGCAACAAAACTCGACTTTATGAAATGGCATGTTTATTTTAATTCGTTATCAAATTAACAATTTCACATAACAAAACTTCGAGCAAACTAAGTAAAATCTAATTGGATGCTTTTTCCAAAAAAAAAACATATTTGGCACGTCAAAGCGTTTCGACAAATTGATACCTATTCTGCTTCGGAGCTTGAGGACCTTTTCAGACCCTGCAGTCCTTGAGCACAGCACCAATCAAGCGTAGAAATTCAGCTTGAGTACTATCACTTTAAATACATATAAAATTACTGGGCTACGTTGATAATGCTGCTACCAGTGGCCAGGAAACATTTTTAAAAAAAGGATTCTTTGAGTGAAAAAGTAATGTTTTCATTGATAGAAACAGATTGATGATAAGTTCCAAATTTGGTATTCCAACGAACCGGCCTTAGGTTACACATGTAATCGTTGCAACCCCTCTTTGATCGGGTGTATTCTGTTGATACACTTGGTACTACTCGAATGAGAACACAATTGTCAGAATTATCAGTATTTGTCTGAGCATTAATGTGAATGAGTTAAAAATATAATGTATCTTTCTCATTCGTGCAAAAACTCCTTAATGAATGAAATTTACGAACAATTGAAACTCACGAAAACATCTACCAGTGTATACGTGTTGCACTGCTACAGAACTCCTTACAGTCAATAACAATTAAAGAAGATAATTGGAACGATTGACTACCGGCACTGAAACAAATAATTCTTTATCATACGCGTCATATTTTCTAGCGGCAATCACAAGTTGTGGAATAATAGCACCATTTCATTACAGTTGTAATGACATTAATTGTAAGGAATGAAGCCAGTGTAGTGGAACTGCAATTCGCAGTCAAATGCGTATTTGGGATCTTTGTCTTTTTTTTTGGTGGGGGGGGTTATTCACCTGATGTTACTTCACCACAGTTCCGTCTTTAGAATATTTTGCATCATGCAAAATAATTGTATATTTTCAAAACAGAAAAAATCTAATGATCAATATGCTTAAGTTTTTTGTGACCTGAAGTTCAGCCATCTACTGCAGATATCCCACCAGTAATGATGGATTTTATGAACACATTTTGTATGGAATCGCAAGAAATGACATGCAAAAATGTTCCTCTTTTATCATGTTTGTCTATTTTACCACCGACTGCCAAATCCCCCTCCAAAGCCACCTGAAAGTAAAGTAGAAATATGATATAAATGGAAGTTTTCGTGACCTCTATTGATTTCAATGGCAGAAAGTTACGCTACAATCGTTATAAATGATGCGAAGACAATAAATCTATTTCAGGTGTTGAATTTTCGAAGAAAAATATACCAATACCGTTACTGAAGCTGTGAAAGTCTGTGTCACCCCTGTCTCTTCCTCCTCTGCCGCCAAACCTTCCTCCCCCGCCGCGTCCTCCACGCCTGAATCCGCCTCTTGTTCCGTCTCGCCCTTCCTCACGACGGCGCTCTATCATCCTTTGATAACGTTGAGCCATTTCGTGTAACTCCTCAGGAACTTCCTAAATTCAGATTTATCGAAGAAAAAAAAAAAGAAGCATGGAGACAGATGACAGAAATGAAACAACACATTTGCGAATGGAATGTACTCACCTGCTGAGCTTCCACCATTATGTCTATGAGTTTCTTGGCGTTCCTCCAATCCTCCCTGGTCAACAGTGATACTGAGGTTCCAGTTCGACTAAAATTAATTTAGAGAATATTTATTTTTAACAATTTCGTCACCATTGCAAATGACAATGTAATTAAGGAATAGAAATTCAAAAGATTGAAGTGATTACGACGTACCGGTAGAGAATTTTGTTAACTTTCACAAGAATAAAACAAATTTAAAAAAAGATACGAATTCCAGCTTTCATGTACAAAAGGCATCTTATAGTTTTTCACCATATAGCTTTTTCTGTAAATTGAGTTTAAATAAGTACCCAGCTCTTCCTGTTCTTCCACACCTATGAACATAATCCTCCATGCCCCGCGGAAAATCGAAGTTGAAAACATGCCTAAAACGAAAAGGAGTAACTTCGAAAATGAAAAAAATAACCGTTTTTTTTTAAAAAAAAATTACTGAAAAGGAACAATATTCCCAAACTTACGTCACATCTTTAATATCAAGGCCTCTGGATGCTACGTCAGTTGCTATGAGTATTCTAACAGCACCAGTTTTCAGATCTTCAATCGCTTGTTCACGATCCATTTGTTCACGATCACCATGAATACACTGGCAATTAATTTCTTCTAGAGCCAGATCTGATGCGATGTCGTCTGCACTGCAAAATTAAATTATACCAAAAAGATAAATGCGTTGCACAAAATATTTCCTGACAAACAAACTACGATAATGAACATATGCATATAAACATTACGTTGCTTTCCTGCCGACGAAAACAATGACCTTGTCTTCCGGTTCCATTTCCTGGGTTAAAAAATCCTTCAGCTGCAAGAATAATGTCAAATATTCAGTCTATATGTAATGCTGAATAGATAAAACAGATACTAAATCACACACATTTTCACGCTACACTTACCCTGTCTCTTTTGTAATCTTGATCAACAATTTCCACGAGCTGTGTCACACTGTGAACGGCCTGTGAGCAGATGAACAGTTATTTCATTTGCATTTTGCAATAACAGAGGTCCATGAACACAACATATCACACTTTGCGAAACGATAACCTTTGGTTGGAATAAAATCTAGATATGTACCGCAAGATCAAGTGTTCCGACAAAAACTTGCATTGGATTGGTCATGTAAGATTCGGCTAATCGTCTAACATCTTCTGGCCAAGTAGCACTGAAACCATAAAACTGTTTCTAAGGAAAAGTTACCGATGATTGAAGACTGGTGTGTCATCAATGAGAACTTGTTATTAAATCATGCATTGAAAAGTCTTTGCTGCCCATGACTTGTTGAGTACCAATAATTCGACAGAGCGTTTACCTTGTCATTATCGTTTGTCTATCTGGACGGATATCCAGTAAAACTTTACGAATTTCGGGCTCAAATCCCATATCTAACATTCTGTCTGCCTCGTCCAAGACCTGACGCAAAATCAAAAAGAATTGATATTGTAATTGCCATTCGCTTGGAAATTCGTTCCAAGAAGCTCTCTTTGAAGAAAGCTAACTCATGTACACTGACAAATTTGTGGTGTTTATATGAAGTTTAATGACTAACCAGATAAGTAATACTGTTTAATTTTATAATATCTTTGGCGATGAGATCGTTTAGTCGTCCTGGTGTGGCAACAATAATTTCAACACCTTGTCTCACTGTGGTAATTTGATTCTTCATGCTGCCTCCACCGTACACACAAATGCTAAAAGATTAATGGCTGACATCAAGTTTTTTTAGGGCTGTAGGGAAAATGAAACACAAAATAAACTTGGAATTACTCAATCCCCCCCCCCCACCCACACACACACACCGAGAAATTTTAGATCTGGCCGCGGTTGACCTCAATATATTTTTGTTTTAAAATTCCGGGTATAACCCTGAGATAAGGGACAAGACAGGTACATTGAAGTAAACGTATGTTACACGAATAGCATACTTGACCAAAAGACATACCATTTGATGTTTCGGTAAGTGTACTTTTTCACCTCATTTTCAATTTGCAAAGCGAGTTCTCTTGTAGGTGACAGTACGAGCACTGTGGGGCCGTCACGTTCTTTTCGGGGTCTACGATAAAATTAATCAGCATAATAGCAGTACTATTAAGAGGCCTAATATAAGTATTCTCCAACAAAAGACTCATGAATAAAAAGCTTACACTGGTTGGTTTTCGATGTGAATGTATGCTGGTAACAGAAATGCTAACGTTTTTCCGGTTCCTGTCTGAAAGAAGAACGGAAACATCAAGTGGTAATTGTTTAGTTTTTCATCCGCAGAACTAGTCATACAAAGTAAATACAAGAATGCTTACCAGCATTGTATCGCACCCTATCTGATAGAACTGAGACAAATATATAGCTAGATGAAGAGATCGATGATGAAAGAGGTTGATGAAAAGAGACAGATGAAGAGTGAGTGGTTCAAAAATGTATCAAGCCAAACCTTGCATTTAACTGAGATGAAAAGACAGGTAGATACGGGGGTACAGGTGGGGTAAGGGGGTCCTCAGCTGTCCACAAGGAAACAACCATACTAACGCACGGGCACTATAGTAAGGAGATAAATTGCTCCGTTTTTCAGAGACGGCGCTACTAAAAAGAAAACAATTAATAAACCTAATAATTTACCTGCGCAATACCAATGAGATCCAGTCCAGAGAGAATAATAGGCCAGGCCTGCATTTGAATGGGTGTGGGCTTTTGAAAACCGTTTTTATAAATTTCGTCCAGTATCTCGGCTGAATACAAAATGGAGTGTTGATTAAATGGCACTTTTCGAGAATTGTCTTTTTATTCGAATCGACTTATTGAAAGGTTCTTTCTCCAATTAAGACTGTCGTCGATTTGATCGATACTTCATTGCAATATTTCATTTTTCTAAACTCAAAGAACTGCCTATATAATAACAATCAGCTATTTTGTAGTATCACGTGGAGATACCGTTGTTCACCACTGGAACATACTTACGATGATGCTGAAATGCTTCTTCAAAAGTTTGTACTGGATTTGGTATTGTACCTTCTCCATCTTTATGCAAATCTACGACCTGTATTCCCATGTTCATTTCCCTACACAAATGTGTCAAAATATTGTCAGCACTTTTATGCAAATCTACGACCTGTATTCTCATGTTCATTTCCCTACACAAATGTATCAATATATTGTCAGCCCATAATTAAACGTTGATAGCTTTTCTGTAGTGTGCACAAAACGTTTTACTAGAGTTAATTTACCGTAGATCTTCCACCTCATAAGGATCCATATTCGCTACATCAGGGTCCTCTATGTAAAAATTTTTCTCTATTGGAGGCAAATCTGAAGTGGAAACCGCGTAGGTATTGACTATTTGTTTCCTCTTTTTTTTTTTAAATTACAGGCAGCAATTGTGTGTATCTACTCTGTCAGAAACGTATCACATCGTCACCTGCAAATTTTGTATCCCTTATTTGGTCGCTTTTTTCTTTGAGTGCTGCCCAGTTAATAAGTTTACGTGGTGCTGCTTCCTCATCCCTTCTGTGCTCCTCTCGCGTCTTAACTAAATAAATTAAATAAACAAAATCAGTGTTACTCTGTCTGATTTTAGTCAACACGACATATTTATTACGGTTGTGATATTGACAATTAAAGACTATTATACATTGCATCAGTGTTTGAATGAAACAATATTTCAATATGCATGATCCCACTCACTCGTATCGACAAAATACCACAAAGTTCTTACATTTTGGGGTTTCAACGTTTCACGTGCCAATTCAACTTACATGATATTTTTCATGAGTCATTCTAACTCGCATTGGGTTTAACAATATGATACCGTCAACTGTATTTGTACTGCTCAGCCATTAACACGACAAAATTTATTACGTGTCGGGTTAATCCGTTATTGATAGTTCTATTCAAAATCATTACGCATGGAAATAAACTCATTTAATCAGTGTTACTGTCTAAGATGTCGTTACTAAAATCCCGGACGTGCGAAACTAGAAAGAGCTTCACATACACATGATTTCTTCTTCCACGGTCAATTCTTCAATCAGTTGTCTCGCTTCTTCACACTGACTTTCACTTCCTCTTAATTCTATTGGGGTCATGAACATGGAATCCTCTTCATTCAGAATCTGAAAGTAAGCGTATTTCTATATTTAGAAGCATCCAAATCTTTTGAAGAAAGGATGTCGACATACTTTTACATATTTCACTGAAAATATACCTTGATTTTCGCCCCACTGTCTTGCTGAAGTTCTCTGATCTTGCTCCCTCCTTTTCCTTAAATAGACATGATATCTCATGGAACAAAGTTAATGCATGTTTAATCATCCTCATCGGAAAAGGTGCCGGGTAATTCTTTAATCTCTCTCTAACTGAATTGTTGAAACATCATCCAACGGACACCTGGGACAAGAGTGTGGCTGCTTTATTCGGAGTAATGTGCTTCACTGTGAGATAAATGCCTATTTTGAACAGCGCTTTCATGACAACAAAAATGTGTTTTTACCTACCGATTATTTTGCCCAGTTTATTACTGGGCACCTCGATTCTTGTCATTGAACCTTCGAACTGATGTCCGTCTCCAAACGGGCGGGATCTATTTTGTGAATAACTTGCCTCTTTGCCATCTGAAACCATCAAATATTTGTATTACAACTATGGCTGATATGAGATATCTGGCATCTTTGTATTTAACAGTACAATAGGGAAATAAGAAAATCTTCACGTACACATGGTATCTTCTTCCAAAGTTAATTCCTCAATCAGTTGTCTTGCTTCATCGCACTCACTTTCACTTCCTCTTAATTCAATTGGAGTCATAGACATATACTCCTCTTCATTCAGAATCTGAAGATGGGAATTTTTATGTTTAGATGTATTAAAACGTTTTGCACATATATTTGAAGAAATCACAGACTACTTCAACGATGTTCTTAAATTTGTTAAAAATGTATTAAAATGTTTTGCACATATATTTGAAGAAATTTGTTAAAAATGTATTAAAATGTTTTGCACATATATTTGAAGAAATCACAGACTACTTCAATGATGTTCTTAAATTTGTGTTGTTGAATATTGCTATTATGCAGCTCCATGAAATCCACTTGGAAGTATATACCTTTATTCTTGCCCCACTGTCCTGTTGAAGTTCTCTAATCTTGCTTCCTCCTTTCCCTACGAAAAATGATATCACAAGGACTAAGTGTATACTTTGTACAAGAGATATGGCATTTTTGACATAATCTGAGTGGCACTATGTATCCAATTGAATCGATGATGAGAGCCAATCGCGCTACGTATTTGCTCGGGTTATGGGTTTTGATATTAAACGAATGTCTACTCGGAGTATTGAGGATTCACAACAGAACAAGAAAACCTTTCAGTCGAAAACCTTCCCACAAACTACATATGCAGGTGATAACAACTAAAATGTGTTTTCATTTACCGATTATTTTGCCTAGTTTGTTAGTCGCCACCTCGATTCTTATCGCATCTTCGAACTGTCTTCTGTCTCCAAAAGGACGGGCTCTATTTTGTGAATACCCTGCATCTCTACTACCTGAAACATTAAGTATGATACCATGTGATATAACAAATATTACTGTGTATGATTTGCTGCATTCGCCCGTTTCCTACTTCAATGAACTTAGTACGAAACACGGGCTACCTACATTTTTTTTCCCGATGAAATTCCCAGATTTTCCAGAATTTTCTACCCTTTTCCACACACATTTGAAAAATAAATATTTAAAAAGCCTCCACTTACTACCCAATGTGTGTATTAACCAAAAACACATGTACACAAGCTCAGATTGATAAAACATCACTCTGTAGTTAAGAATAAATGTATCCTAGACCTACAGACCCAGTAGTAATCCTCCCCTCATCGACATCCATTGTATATTGTGTCATCAAAACATAAAAAATATTGTCATCAAAATTCCCTGATTTTTGAAAAAAAAAAGCCAAATTCTCTGACTTTTCCCTCACTGGAAAAATGCCAATTTTTCCTAATTTGTAGGTACGCTGGAAACACTTACTTTTCCCAAAATCGTCTTCTATTAATTCCTGTATCATTCTTTTAGCGGCAGAAACTGCGCTGGGGCTGCCGCGCAGCTCAGCCCTGTTGTCATTAATCTGAAATTGTTGAAATTGAAACAGATTTTACAATTTTCCACGAACTTAAATAATAGTTCCTTTTGATTGGGGTCCGGTTATGCCTAAACTTCAGCAGCATAACCAGAATTTATAGACGAAGGGTCTTGCGGTTGGGGACATTTTCGGCCACCTTTCGATTTCCCCCGGAAAATGGGAAGAAAAAAAGAAATCCTGGGGTTGGGAACGGGGGGTGGGGGGTGGGGGGAACAAGAAAATTAAGAGTAGTTTCCTGTACTTACATTGATACTACAGCCACTCTGTTCCCGTAACTCTCGTATCTTGTTTCCACCCCTGCCTGTTGTTTAAAAATATCGATTAATGAGAATGTAAAATAAGAAAAGTTAATTTCTTTAACTGTGGCATGAGTCAAGATGAAGCGATGAATCGATTTTACTTTTCGTTTGGCATGTTCAGACTCTTTTCAGAATGGAAGCCACAAATTACATTAATTTAATACTAATACTCTTTTGCAAACTCGTATTCATATTACCGATAACTCTGCCTATTTTGTTACTTGGCAGTTCCATGATATATTCGTCATCTTCAGAGGCATCCGTCCACTGGTTGCCGTAAGAAGGGGCTCCACTTGAAGGCATCTGGTTTTCATCATCCCAGTTATCATGTCTGCTCTGTTGAAATCTATTTCCATCCCCTAAACAATTTGAAAAACATGGCAGGCTCAATCTGAAAATTTAGGGATTTCGGCAGTGGACCTGTTTTCTTCATTCTTCTGCCGAATTATTTAATTAGTATCACTCTAAAGTTAACCGACAATAAACCATTTAAGAACTGTGTATTACTAACTTCTTCGATAATTATCATCTCGTGTCAACTCTTCAATTTGTCGTCTGGCGATTTTCTGTGATTCGTTTCTTCCTTTTAAAATAATTGCTCTCTCGCTATCATTTCTTCCATCTTCAATCTTAAAAACATGAAAATAAAAGACTGCTGCTCAAAAAGTTGTTCAAATGTAAAATTTAATTTGTACTTCCATGAGTATCGGAACACTCGCTATGTCTCGCCTACAAAGAGTTCAGTTCAAATGAGAACCGGTGGAGTATCGTTTACCGACCCCCCCCCCCCCGTTTAAAGGCTGGTTTACACCTAACGTTTGCGTTTTCCTTTGATCTTTGCCGTCCCGTTCTTGATAATTGAAACGTCAAG
>JBCAUG010020843.1:0-10693 GCA_038406175.1 Haplosyllis leylae
TGAAATAGGGCAAAATGTGGGTTGCAACCGACCGATCCGATAGACTGCTTTAAACTCCGTTTAAATCAGCCAAAAATGTTACCCTCTTCCCTTTTGTGACTGTTCTTTCTTGTTGCGATCTTGATTTCACTTTTGGTTTCACAAATATCCGCGACAACGAAAATACACACTAACGCACACACACAACACCCACGAAAATAAATTTCCGAATTAAATTCAACCTTGGCTTAATGTAGCAGTATTCAAGTGGATAGTAGATTGGCAAGGAAACTGTACATGGAGAATACATGTATTCACAATACTCAAACAAATGGTGATTGAAAACCAAGAAGAATATACAGACGAAATGATGCATATTTCAAAAATATATAAAGGAAAAATAACACTACAGTCAAATATTATTACCACAAAAATAACATAAATAGATTGAGATGTGGGGTTTTTCATTTATGCTTTGAAATTAACAATAATGTAAGCACGAGTTGAAAAAAAATAGTGAGACAACAGTGAGTATTCCGATATATCTACATGCGTGATTGTTTTTTGGGTTTTGGCAACAATTCTGTACTGATTTCTTTTTTCTTTATTTCTTTCTACGAACTCACTTGCCAAAGGCGAATTTCGCCGTACTAATGTTTTCTCCTTGCGCCGCATGAGGGGACTACTTCTTCGTTCAATCATCTTTTGTTTGAGGGCTAAACGAACTTTGAGATTGGGCTCAGAGGCTGAAAAGAACATCGAGAAGCGAAAAATCAAAGGAAAATCAATTCAAAAAGTTTATAAAAAGTGCGCCTGGGCCATGGTATCTATTCACCCATGGCACCCACTCACTTGAAAGAGGATTTTTGCGTTTGGAGTGAATGTCCTTCCGACGGAAGAGTGGACTGCATGTACTCCTTTGCACTTTCTCCTTCAATTTGGACCGGACCTTGAGGTTGGAGTCCGAAACTGCAACGAGGCAAATATTACGTAACAACAAGTACGCACAACACAACGGCGGACAATGCCGCGAGTAACGAGTTTCAATCTAGGTGAAAAATATCATTTCTACGACCTAGTCTAACTAGAACTAAAATTCATGATGTCAGTTTATTAACGGTACAAAGTTGCTTCAACACGAATATGTACAAAGTTAACTATGAATTTTCAGAGCTGACAATACCTACAGCTATCTAATGCAAAAACCTAACTGGGACTCTGACAAAGACTATTCAACGCTGAATCAGTGTTGCCTAGTAGCAACACTGTTTTCCTTCAGAACATCAGAAAATTGAATAAAGATTAAGTCTAAATTTATACGATTGTTGCCCACACCGTTCCATATTGAATTAAAAAAGTCACATATACGTATAGTGGTCTTTAAGTAATGTTGGAGAGCTAATTATACTCATCAAGCTGGAATGAAATAGGTCGTTATTTCAAAATTCAATAATTTAACAATCACGATAGTCACGAAAACGTTAAATAAATACAGGTCACTAAAGGAGCGTTCACACTGGTCAACAGCGACACCGACACCAATACCGACACCGACAACTTAATGATTCTGGAAAATGGACTTGAAACGCATTCCTTACCGACGTCGCGTCAGTGAAATCCAATGGGCGGGGAATCGATGTCGGTTTCGGCCAGTGTGAACTCTCCCTAAGAATTTTGCTTATTAAATTAAATTAAAAGTGATTTATTTAATAAATTTAATTTTTTTGGTGAAAATTAATAGTCACACTTCTGAACTTCAAGTCAAAAAGAAAACTGAAATATGCATTTTTAATGAATACGCCAGCCAAATTGTTTTCTTACATAATTGAAATAATTCCGCATATTTTATTACACACACGACTTTAAACGTTTGACTTTACACCTATTACCTTCGTATGATAGAAAATTCTTCTGGAAAAGGTGTAATAACACACCATACTCTGTTTGCTCTGCTTCCGTGTAATAATACAATGCAATAAATAAATACAACAGTCTACCTGTTTTTCTCAATGGGAAGTCATTTTCGTATTGTCCTAGGAGATGATGGGGTCCCCGGTACGGGGGAGACAGACCGGTTTGCGGAGGTGAGTGTTGGTCTAGCGAACTGTGCTGCGTGGACCTGTAACAGTTGGGTCAATAATTTAATTCACATACTATCGAGTAATTATAAAAAATATCTTGAACTTTCGATGGGTAGGTATAACACCAACGCAAAAGTTCTTACCGACCATATACGTACTACGAGCGAAGGTAATGTGTTAACCAGTGTGTGATTTTGTTCACAGAGGGAGAGGAGGGGTGGGTATATCCTATCCAGGTCCTGTCAAAGGGATAGGGGTATGTGCTATCCTGTCCTGCCAAGGGAGGGGTTAGGTCCTGTCCTGGTCCTTCCTGTGGGAGGGGGTACCCTGACTAAGTGACCTTACCTCCTCCCCCCCAGGCTAGGTCTGGTCTGGCATGGTAAGGATGGGGGTCATGGTCGGTATTGCCTTGTAATGTTAATAGGAGGTTGTCTTGTACCAATAAGAAAGCAGTCTCTGATTGGCCGTCATATATTTAGCTCTCAACCGTAACAACACAACGAGCCTTTTCTTCAGTGAATATTGATGCAGGATAACAATGATCGTACTCGACTGCACGCAAAGTAGGCCTTATGGGAATATTCTCACACAATCAATGTTACCAGACAGAATATCTGTTACGTTCAACAGGGATCGTAACAGGGAAGTGTAATGACCAATGCTTGACCTCATCACATTATTAATTAGGCTAATCATTAGAGTTATCACTGTTTTAGGTGAAACATACAAAGGGCACAGAAAGTGCAAATTCCAGAAAAACTCGCCCATTCTATTGAATCATTTATTTCATAATCCATTCCGGAGCAACTGGCCTGCCATGACCACATGACAAACATCTGTTGTGTTCTTAACCTTTTGTTAAAAGTAACAAGATACTTGGCGCAGTGAGTTGATAAACAGAGATTCCTGAATTTCTTTTTGAGTATGGTTGGCTCACAATATCTCTTCTTGATATATTTAAAATGTCTGTTCCACAGATATGAAAGGATTTCTTTTTGCTTAATTCAATACATACAATGGAGGTGTGTCAGAGGTGGTGGCCATTTTACCACGCTTGGCGTTGCTTAGTTACTTTGATCCCTGATTAATCTTGATTTCCTCGCGTGGGCGGCTCTTTGTGTGTCGTTTATTTTCTTCTGTGACAGACGTTGCAGCAGCTTTAACAGTTTTAAGAATACTCCACGGAAAAAGATTTCTACTTTCAAGATAGAGAAGACCAGGAGAAAAATCGGGATAATTAAAGCTCTTTGCCTGAGGTTCGTTCACACCGATCAGTAGCAAAGACGAGAGCGAAGATAACGTTGCAAATGAGTTGCAGAGATTGCCACTGATTTCAATAACATTTTTGACACAACTATTGCTTTTGTATCGATTTCGCTCAAGCCTCCCATTAACATTACGAGACAATACCGACCACGCCCTCCCCCCCTAATCCTTACCATGTTAGACAAGACCTAGCCGGGGAAGGTGGGGCCACGTGGCCAGGGTACCACCCCATCCCCTCCCAGTGAATATAAGGATAAACAAGTCTGAAAACATTACCTTTCCTCGTACTACGTAGCTGCTTTGAACTTACCACTGTCGGAACTGAGGCGGGGAATGGCTGAGACTGCTGCTTCCGGACGACGCTTCTCGTTGTTTCTTGCTCAAAAGAAACTCGGACAGTTTCTGCTTCACTTCCGTTGATGCTACAGCACCTGAAGAAAAAAGAAAAAGAAAAAAATTCTAAAATGTGGAGTAAATTTAGAAATGTTAAGTAATCAGACATTTGTGACATTTGGTAAACCACAACATCATGGATTATAACATTTAATGTCTATTGAAGATCAGCAAGAAAAACTGAACTGAATTCAGATATCAGATCTAAAGTTATCTTGCGTGAATTAAATGTTATCAAGAAGTATTTCATGGAAACTTAAAAATAACAGCGACCAAATGAAAACTTTCATGAACTCTTCTGAAGATAGGAGACCTACAAGTAAGACATTTCACCGCTTTGTCAAATGTCAATCATTGAGCTATTGAAAACAAGTACAAAAATATATTTATGTAGATTGTAGATGTGAAAATACATATTTATATATACCAGATACATATCGCGCGGACTTTCAATTTTGTGCACATATGTTAACATAAAATACTGATGTCAGAAATATAAATGTTAATGATAACGACTTGAATGGAGTTAAAATGACAATTTCGAATCTACACAATCTTTACGTCAATGTACTTGACCAGACAAGATCTTACATTGTACTCAGATGCCGCTGAAATTATATCTATACAGTACTGAATTTTCGATGTGCCTCCAAATATGTCAATGGTGTTATAGAATGAACTGTAAAGATATCTAGGCATAACATTTCAGATGGAACCACTGGTAAAAGATATCAGTTTATAACATGAAATCTAATGTCTACCAGTTGTGTAAGTACCGAGAAAGTACTTTTAAAACGTCATGCATAATTCGTACAGATCTTATTATGTGATCGATTCGTCTCAGTTAGTGTTTGTGTTTCCAGCCTCTGTTTGAGTTTAAAGACACAATTCGTGCCTAAATTAACAGTGTCCCAGTAGTCTAGTTTACTTGGCCACTCATAGGACACTGTTAATTTAGGCCCTAACAGTGTCCACAACCCTGGGCACCAGCCTAGGACACTGTTAATTTAGGCACAAACAGTGTCCTGAAACGAAACAGAGGCTGGAAACACAAACACTAACTGAGGCGTACAGGATACACATCTTATTTCAATATTGAATTTTGAGGGGAAAATGTGTGCAGTAATGAAAGCTGCAGTATTCAATCAACCTAAAAAGGCAATTGATCTGACACGTGTTTCCTGTTAATCTTTATCCAAACTTTTTTACTTCAATTACCTTTCTCGTTATGTTGCTTTCGAACTCGTTCTATTTCCAATCTTTTAGGTGGATAAGCAAAAGATGTAACGTACAAGGCAGCCTTCCAACAACATTCCTAGGCTACTGATCACGAGTCTTTGAGGGTGTGGTCCTCTTTCCCATCTAATCCTTCCCACTGGAAGGAGAAAGGCCTCCTTCCCACCTGGTCCTTCCCACCAGAATGAGGGGGCTCCTTCAGACCTTGTCCTTCCCGCTGAAAGGAGGGGGCACCCCCCCGTGAACAGGCAGACAGACAAACACGACTCAAAACATTACCTTCTCTCGTAGTACTATTTTAAGCTGCCGCTTGTGCAGTTATTGCTATATTTGGTCCATTTGCATACATCTTTTGTTTCTTTCATTGAACATTTCATAACGTTTGTTTCTAAAACGTTTCGTTGACGATGGAAGAGCAATTCAAGTATCAGAAGATCTTTGCTCAAGTTGCAAAAGTGTAGACTATATGGCCACAATCTGGGGATTTATCGACTGGGGCATTAGGTTTGTGTAAACACACAAAACGCAAACAATCGTGAGCCAAATCCATTTACCTAAGTCTCCTCACAAAAAAAGAGAAATCATGAATATTATCATGTTTTACTCTCAGAATTTTTACATCTCAAAGTTTCATATTGATTTGAAATATATCATACAGTAATGTTGAAAGTGATTGGAACTCGCCCGCGTGCGCATGCGCCTATCCATCTGTTTCGCCTTCGTTGAAGGCTAGTTCACATTGTGCGTTTTTTCTGATTGCGTCTGCGATTTGTTATTGCTTATAATGGGCTGTATAGGAGCTGGTGATGTTGTCCCAGTCGCACAGTGTGAACACTTCCATTGAGTGCTGTACAACCAATTTGTTGCGACAAGAGGAATTGCAGTGGAAATCAGAAAAAAAACGCACAGTGTGAACAAGCCCTGACGCTTTGTAACTTTCAATACTTTCTTGGCATTGGGTCATTCACGACTATTGTCTATCTGTTCAATAGTTCACATATTGTCTCATTCTGTGTGACCCAAAAAACAAAGAAGGGGAAGTTAGTGTGTTTCTTAATGCACAAGATTAGCTTGATTAACAACTAACACAGCTTCCGGTTTATTGTCTCTGCAGATTACACCTCCCAAGAAGTATTCACAAACACACAAATAGAACTGCTATTTTTAGATGGGCTTTCTTACGAAATAAAACAGCTCTTGGGATTAACACAAAATATAAGAACATGTAAAAATTAATGGCCAGTAACCACGCCTTATCTTTTTTTCACGAACCACCAAAAAGCAAAGGGTAGTTTACTGCTTTGATGAATATTGATGATAATGCACAGGTGACATTTATTTATGACACTAATGTGTGTCAATATGAAAAATTCAGTCCACAGTATCACTGTTCTTACGTGTACTGTTTTCATTTAGAGATATTTTAAATTTCCATTAGTGGAATACTCATCTGTCACAGTGCCACTTTAAAGACTGGTCTGATTGTCTGCCAATGTGAAATATTTACACCATTAGTAACTCAAGAAGACCAAAAATAGCCGACAACTGTTGAAGCTACTTATTTTTTGAGACTTGGTATCGCCTCATTTAAACAAAAACTACGTCTAAACTTCAGGCCCCCGGTGCACTAAAGTGATCTAAAAATAGGCCTGCATCATGCCAAGGGACAACCTAAATATATATGTGCAATTCAATCATATTCCTGTTATGGTTGCTTTTTGGCACACAGCCAGGGTTCACATTACCTAAATTGGCTTTTCTGGGAGATATGAATATTTTTCGTCACGCACGATTCAAAATTCAAATAAGATTTATTTTATGGTTCCACTAATATTTTGGGGTACATATTACCATTGTTCGTCTGTATGTAGAATTTCTTTCAATATTTTAGTTGAAGTGGAGTATATCTGTCATATTGTTTGCTGATTAACTGGTTGTAGATGAACTCCGTTTATCATGTTTTGACTGTTGACCATTCAGTGGTTTATTTTTCCAGAAAAAGACTTTTTTTATATTTGTTACGTGTCATTTGCAATATGTTTATCCTATTCAAGGAACTACAGCGCTTCAATAACATTTATAGCTCCCAAGAGTTTCTTTTCAAATTAATTAAGAAAAGTTCCACAACTTTTAAAAGCATTTGCCGTGGTTTGATACTCCCTTTGAAAAATGTCGTCTCGTTTAATTAGCACCGTTCACCTTTTTTGGCTGACGAAATTTGAAGCTCTTAAAGGAAGAAATTCCTCACAAGAAAATCTGTGGTGGAAAACTGTCTTTTTGTTGCAGTATGTCTTTAATACTACAGCGCCAGACTTGAGAAAGAAAACTTTGTCTTTTATCGATCCAACTCGGCAAGGTAAAATACGTATGTTTGACAACCTTGACTTTGTGAAAATCGCAACAGGTCTCTAGTGGATGAAGCACACATGGATCTGTTCAATCACATTGTGATTTACCAAGTTGTGTTTTTCATTTCAATAATTTGAAAACATGTTTACTCGTTGGTGAGAGTGAGAAAGGTTAAGATTCTTATCTTTTTAAACTTTGCATGCACCACTGAGTCTTACAATAAAAATCTGAAAATAGCATAATCATTGTGTTCGCAAACAAAGTTGTTTTGTTACAATACAGGATGTACAACTCCCACCTTTCGGCACTACCTATTCAGCAGATTTATCACAAAAAAAAACTGCAGCTATGAACGTACCCCTGGGGAACCAACATTCAGCATAATAAATAATTAATGACTTCGATCATATATTTATGTTGATACAGCAGAATAACTTATTGGGTAGGATAAAATGGCGAGTCGTCCTTGAAGCTGGAAGGTGTGATGACTACGTGTCGGCCTTGCTAGCTACCTAGTGGGAATCTACTTCATACATATGGTATGTCAGGCAGTCTAAAATACACGAATAGCAGTCTGTGTGTACAATAACTGGCCGAAAGGGGAATTCTGGAACGTAGCCTTTATTACACAAAGAAAGTGGTGGAGGAGAAAAATAGAAATAAACCATAAAGGAGATCATCCCAACATCCCATTATATCATATTCATGTTTTTCTAATGTTATATTTCGGTGCAACCAAACACTGGCCTCGGTCCCATCAGGAATTGATCTGTTTACAAACCATTTCCCTAAAATTTCAGAATCATTACACATAGTCTCAATCGAACGTGGGATGTGAAACAATTGATCGACAACAAAATGTCATCATGACATCCTTCATCCTTGGACCAAAATCAAGAGGCAAAGTTCACGTTTTTGTGAGAAAAACTGTTTTGGACAACCCAAGGAAATTAACTGATGCAAAGCTATATTTTCTCCACGGTCTCTTGTCGCACAGTTCCGTGACCGCTTTTAATTAAATACCGTCTTGTTAAAAGTAATTTTGTCAAGAGCGGTGACACTGAACGACTCTTACGGTGGTACTTTGATACGCTATCTGCGCAATGCCACAGACGTCATAGCCTTTAATTTATCTCTACCATTGACGTATGGACACTCGCGACCCTCATTTGTACGTACGATATTGTCCAATATTCTACACCACTACAACTGACAACTACTAGTGGATTGAGCGGTACCATGGTGAATCTATCGTGTTTCCACTCTTCTTCTGCCGGCTCTTAAGCATCAACAACTAATCACTTCCAAAATCAAGATCAAACTGGGAAAAACAAAAACCTGTTTTCAGAAAGTAGTCTGCTCAGTTAGTAATAATCATTTATTGCTCTTTTCCATGCTATTTAATTGGGTTTTTGTTATTTTGGTGTGTTGTTCGTCATTCCTCTTTCTGTAACTTCATCGAGAACATAAGAGGCTAATGGTTTACTTATGTCTAAGTTACAAATAGATGCAAAACAGACAAATAGACAATAAAGAAGATAACAACTACCAGGCTTTTCCATAAATCCGATTAATAAGAATTATGAACGTGGTAATAATCAATTGTCGCTTCTGCAATTGTAGAACCTCATGGGTGTGGTTAAAAAATACATCTGCATGTACACATGATAAATTAAAATGACACCATATTATATTTATGTGTATTATTTCCTTCTATTCAGGCATACTACTAAGATATTCATTATTACTTTGTCTTTGTTGTGTAAATTTGCAAAGGCCTGTACACAAATCAATCAGTAGACATTACTCCGTAAGTTCCAAAATAAAACAAATCATTAGGTCCGTAAAGAAGACCCGCAAACTCACCTACATCAATTGGAGATGGCTAATCTACTGAAAACAAATCCTGTAACCTAAATCTCCGCACAGTGTTATTTATTGGCAGACCCGCCTACTTTTTTTACTACACTTTTGGTTCCACTTACACCATACCATAACCAATCCCAATTATCAACTCCAAAGAATAAGTTTGAAAAAATCTTAAATAACAACCAGCACAAACATCCGAGTTAACCAATGTTGCGAGGTTGCCAGTTTCAATAGAGAAGCTTGCCTGGAGCTTATTTCGGACGAAGAAATGACAGAGGATATCTAGCAGATAGATAATGGCAAACGATAAGCATAAGGAAACAATACTTCTGCGGGATCGGATGAATATGAGGCTTGTTGACTTCACCTCGATCGTGAGGCCACTGTCTCTACCTTCAATTATCTACGACATTGGTGTAGATACTTTTATATTAATCGTATTAACGACAGGTAAATCCTAAAGGTACTATATAACTTACTACTACGACGTAGTATGCAAAATTATATATTAACATTATGCACAAAATCTTTTGTGTGGGAAAAGAAGTATTACAGAAGACAGACAAGATGACTCAGCTCGACTCGAGCTTCAGGAAAAAACAATAATGTTCAAAAGAAAACACGTTCAAAACTAAAAAAATCCGATTTTTATTGATTTTGCGCAATGTTCTAGGTTTCATTAACCACGCCTTCGCCTCAGATCAGAGTCAATATAAACACAACTGGAAAACCCTGGTACACGTTTTGAGTCCATGCAACCTGTGCTAACCGCCTAACCACTTACAAATTTTGGATAAATTACATTTTACACATAAATACCAACGATAAATTGATTACAGTCATTCCATCATTCATTCACAAGTAGCACGAGGCACCCCTGAAGGGGGTTCAAACTGATCCCCGCGCATTACCAATCCCCAAATGAAAACAATCCCTTCGCAAGTTGGAATTTGGAGAGGGTTTCCTTTCTTTATCCTAAGTCTAAAACTGGTGAAGTCTCCAAGTCTCAGATTTCCCGGGGTCAACTACCCTGACACTTTAGTGATAAGTTTTTCTGTGTGCAGACCTCTCTGTTCCAAAGACCAAACGGTCCCTCTGAGCGGGGACCATAAAAATAGTCAGCTTATCATTCATGTAATTACTAAGAACTCAGTCATAACATTCACATAAAACCAAAGATATTTTCCTGGTGCTGAGAAATAATGAAGAACACTACAACTTTAGCTACTTTACAGAACTTTTAGTTTCATACGGAGGGCGGTGGGGGTCTTTTTTGCTCCAGATCAAGCTGTGAAATTTAAAGCGTTGACATATGATACTTAATTACTTTTGAACCAAAGCAGAACTTCTCGAGTAAGTAACTAAGAAAACGAGAATGTTGACCGTACGCGGTCAAAGGTTTAGTCTCCGCAAGATGCTCCACACACTTCAATGATAGGGGGGGGGGTTGATGGTAGCTGATGTTCAAGTCCAAACTTTGTTGATGGTCAACTGAAAACCTATTTCGGGGGGGGGGGGGG
>JBCAUG010020854.1:0-10691 GCA_038406175.1 Haplosyllis leylae
TACAATTCAGGTCGGATAACACATAAACTCACCATTCCATGACTCTGCTAGCTCCTTAGCCTTTGATAAAGAAAAATCTGTTGGTCTTCTGTCAGACATGACTCACTAAAAATTGTTAAAAATACTAAAATGAAATTTTGGCCTCCTTCATGAAAAAAGGCAGATAGCATGAGTGCGCATGCGTGAGTGGATAGCACGGAAGACGGCACCACGAGTAGCGGATAATGCAAGAAATTAACTCTAGGTGTCACTCTAAACTCGAGACAGCGACTCGTCAGTTTGTTATACACCATAAAAAGCACTGATCAAGGAATTTACAAAGAGGTCAACGATTGAGTGAAGCTTCAACTGTCAACGTGTTTAAAATCTGAATAGCAGTGTCACCATTCTGGTACAGAACCTTTTCAAATATGTTATTTTACATTAAAAAACAGCAGAAAAGTTACCGCTACTGTATCGCAGTCTGGCTTCAATGAAATATCAAGAGTAATTATCATTGTACACTGTCTGTTTCAATACAACATTCACAAGTAATACTCGATTGGCCTCAAAATCATGGCCTTGGGGCTATGTTCCCAATCGAATGACACATGAATCTTTCCATTAACCCCGTAGCCCCCGGGTGGAAGAGGGGACTAAATCCATGGCCTCGAGGTCCTGAATTTACGACACTGAGGGTCCAATGGAGTACAAAGACAGACTAAGGTTTACCAAAATAAATTTCTGTCTTTATACCTTTGGATGTTGCTTTTTATCTGGTTTTTACAAATTGATACTTCCGATTTGTTCACGCACAGGTTTGTTAAAAGATTACCAGGGAACGAAATGACCATCAAAACCAGATGGGCTTGTTTGTTTGATGTTTACCTACACAATTGTTTATCTAAAGATGATATTTAGTAACCCAATATTTACTTTTTGTCTTCGCATGCTGTGAAAGTTTACGAACTCGTAAAAGTTGTCCATCAAAATTTTGCTAGAATCGGTTGGAGGAACGTTTATCGTTCTGATCTTCGTTATTTCCTCACAGTTGGGAAATTTGTTCTTCCAATGATGCATTACGTGACAGTGTTACGTGTATTTAAGTGCTGCTCATTTAGTTCGGCAATATCATTAGCAGTTAATGTATCTGTTATGGGTGGTCTGCAACACGTCAGCTCAATGTAGTCAATATTCCGTATAGGCAGGGTGAACTTCCTTCTACTAAAGTAATTGACCAGGGCCATGCCTTCCTTTGGAAACACGTTTTCTTTAGTCATCTTAGTTTCAAGGAATTAACTATCAATCCGTTACCTATGTCTTTTGAAGCAAAATCACTTCCCCATTTCAAATGGGAAATTGAATTGAAACATCGGGAATTGGGCTCATTCAACTGAAACATTCACTGTAAAATTTCCTTGTTCTAAGAATACGATTCGTGGCTGCAGAAGCATTCAAGAGATTTTCAGTTCTGAGCACTAATTCCTACTTTTTCTCCCTTTTTTTGCAGAGATGGTGAATGGCGAACCGATGTTTGTGTTCAACTTGAGTTCCATATCGAGTTCTGAGCAGGTGTTTTCTGGTGATATTCACGTGTACCGGAAGAGACCCAAGTCACCTGCCCATGAGACCAGCGCGTACATGCTGCTGCACCAGGTGGCGCCAGCAAACTACCTCACCCATATAGCCAGTCTGCTCATGACGGGCTCAAAGTTTGGTTGGCAGTCTTATGACGTCACTTCCTCAGTACAGAACTGTCTCCAGAAATCACGTGAGCAGCAGAAACTGGCCATCAGCTTTGCCTCTAGTCGAGTGAGGACCAGTGACAATTCGTTACAACTCAAGCACTTCATACGTCACAATGTTGCGTTGCCTTTTCTTATTGTTTTCTCAAATGACACACAAAACATTACACTGGATCACATAGACCCTCATTTTGCAGTAAAAGGTGCGCAAGATGTCATAATAGACCCTGAATTTGGAGTGGAGGTTCCACTTTTTGGCAAAAAGAGAAGAAAATCATCAAGGGGACATTTGTCGCGCAAAAGAGCATCTGTAAGTGAGGAAACTACCTCGAGAATATCCAGTGAAGTAGGCGAACAGAGTTTGGAACAGGGTGAAAGCACAGAAGTACCTTCTCAAGAAGCACACAGGGGAAGGAGATCAATTTATGACAATGAGATTCCAGAGCATCCAACAGAAACAGTGGAACCAGATGCACCATACAACGTACCACGTACACATCCGGGTATCCTTAAGGGACGCGGCCATTCCCGTCATCAGGTACCCGCCACGTCAGCACAGAAACTGTTACCGTATCCCGATGAATATGACGACGATGATGACGATTCTTCTTACAGAAAACGCCGAAGGAAGGAAAGACGCAGAAACCGAAAGAAAAAAGATCGTGGTCCGCGGAATGGAAGAAACAAGAGTAATGGGGATCGCACACTGCCCTTCCCACCTGAGTGGGAGAGAGAAATAGCCCACCAGGAAAACACCATCAAGGTGGGCAGGCAGGACTACCTGTGTGGTAGGAAGAGATTGGCGGTGGATTTTGCAGATATCGGCTGGTCGGACTGGATCATTTCACCCAGATCCTTTGAGGCTCACTACTGTGCTGGTACCTGTCCCTTCCCTCTCACCAAGGTAAAGATAAGATAAGAATATTTATTTCCAAATTGTATCACATACAAAATTTATCTTTTGCAGGGAAATTTTACTTTTCCAATCAGCAAATAGGTTCGTTTATACCATTGAACTGAGCGCGTTTACGATAGATAATACAGAAACTGTAGTGTCCATTAAGCCGATTAGCTTGCTATATATATCCTCAACAGCCAGCAATTAAAATGCAGGACTACTGTCCGCCTGGAGTCGTTTTTCTCTCATCACATGTTGTGTTTCAGAATCAGTGCCTTTTCCTTTTTACGGTGACAGCATTTTTGTGTCGCTGACTTCTTTTTTACGAAACAGTTGTGGGTGACGTGTAAAATTGTTACAAGTTGATGATCAAAGGGCCAGAACATCTCGATTTGTTCATGTCAAAGAAGAATATATTTCTACATTGTTTTGAAAAAAAAAACACCACCTGCAGCATTCCTTAGCTATGTTTGCTCAAGCACAATTTCATTTTGAATGACACAGACTCAAAGTAGATATTGTCAAAAGTTTACTTGTAATTGCATTGGTATATTTGTTATTGGTTTGTTAGAGACATGATAGATAGGAAAGCCTGAGGGTAATGTCCCAATAAGATCTCTGCCGAACCTGCCATCCCTTAGATATCTTACTCTATCATTAGGCACATATATTGGGAACTACATAGAGGTTGGTCCCATTATACTTCAAAGTCGTTGCTGTTTGACAATGTAAACTTATATATCTAAACATCTTCATTTAATACCGAGGAAAATTATCAGGAAAGTTTCAGTATATTATGTTTTGCATGATGTCTGACATATAGGTATTACCTAAGGTTGTCTCTCTGAATAACTGATCAATTTCAGTTTAAATTTTTTGAACTCTCTTGAAAGGAAATTAAAATTTTGTACGATATCTTTCTGATGTATTAGATTGCCTCTCTGAATTTTACACTCATTTTTTCACATCTGCATTTTTTATTAAACTTTCTACATGACCATAATATTTTTATCGCACAAATAGAATTCACAAAGGCAACCACAAAGTATGTGCACTAAAGTGATTAATATTTTTGATATCTGAGGTTTTGATGGCACAGAGAGCCATAATCATATCCTTGCAGTACCCGAACTCATGTGGAGTATAATGTGTAGCTAGGCTGGTGCTTTTGGCAATTTTCATCATATCAAACTTTCAGAGGATGGCCATATTAAATCAACTTAGCTGCATTTGGACATTCTCTGGCAAAATATTCTGATCCCAATTGACACGAAAACACAATTTTTAATGTTAAGGTTTCTGTAAATGTTTTTGTGTCCAATAGAAAACAGAATCGTCTTACATTTTTAGCTTTTATCCCAAAGTTATGTCCTCCTATGCCCTATCTTTCAGAAGAAAATGATAACACAATAGATTCAGGTTGTTGTAATAATTTGAAAATGATTTGGTCTAAGATCTCTCAAAAGTTACTCTTTTTTTTCGTGTGAACATTCGTCACCTTTTGAATGAAAGAAAAATCTTGAGCAATTTCAAAAACCTTTTGGGGGAAGGCCGTCCCGATATCTCAGTCAGTTAAAAAGAATTCAAACATGCGTTTTAGTGTCTAGGGATTTGTATCCTCATGCCTCTGCTTGAAATGGTCTTTCAAGATTTTTGGAGGACATTAATCTCATGTTTTGCATTTCTGGTGATGTCTGCTCTGTCTTTCAAAGCTTTGTATGCTTTATTCCGAGCACGAGATGGATGACTAGGTTCATCTCCAGTGCCACACCTTTGTACCACTTGGCGGTCAGCAAGCAGCAGATCACTTTGCCACTTACTTTTTTAAGCACCTCAAAAGGACCAATGTTCTCCAGAAAGCTTTAAAAAATAATAGATGAAATAATTCTTTGGGATATTAGTACTGAAACAAGGACTTTGTATTGATGTCGACAGATCGTACTGAGATTTAAAAAAGAAAATATTCCAGTCTGCTTGGAATAAAATGTCACGCTGTGTTTCCTACACTGTTATAAAAACTCACACAATGTTCAGATTTCCTTTCAATGATTAATTTAGTAAGGAAAGTCCAGGTATGTTTGACAAAGTGATAGAGGATATGAACAGAATGTGTGCCTTTAAGCTACTTAGTATCACAACTGTCCCATCGGTGAACTTCATGTTGACACATTAAGTCTTAAATCAGTCAATTATGTAGACAGTTTTGAATAATTGACAGTCTAACTGGTCGTCTTAACTTTCTATATCTATTGATTGTTGATACAAAAAACAAAAACATCAAAGATAAAGTTTTCCTATCTCAGTGTTTAAAAAGTCATCTCAATACTATGTTTGCCACTCTGATGTCAAAAAATACAAATGTTCAAACAAATTTGCAAAATGCAATCTTTTCGACTGTCATATCTTTTCTGTACTGTAACATACATTAGATTAATTTTGCATTGCTCACACATCAAACAGAACGCTCGTTTTCGAATTGTAGTTCTTTTTCTATGATTTCTGTCACATTAATTCACCAAATCGTAATTTTTAGCTGCACTCGAGTCAATCGTAAAATAAGAAAGTTCAAATATTATGAATTCGTGAAAACATGAAAGTCATTTTGTTAATTATTGTAATGTATTTTTCAGACTTTGAAACCGTCTAACCATGCAACAATCCAGAGTTTGGTACACGCTATCGGCATACCTGCCAACGTACCCGCACCATGCTGTGTACCCGACACACTCACATCAGTGACTCTGTTGTTCTTTGACGAGAACAGAAACGTGGTTCTCAAGAACTACCCGGCCATGTCTGTACAATCCTGTGCGTGTCGGTGAAGCTTTCTACCGGGGGTTGTTGTAGTGAGGAATTTCAATGGTGGATCTAGGTTTTCCAAAAGAAACTGTTTACTGCACAATAATTTCAACATGCCTGTGGCTGTACAGAATATGAAGTACCCTACAGATGAAAATTTGGAAGAATTGTGGATCTGCCCTTGACTATCAAGACATGCAATGTTAAATATTGCTGTGTATATTTTAGTGTATTTTGTGATATTTATATTTCTTGTACATTATTATGTTGAGCGTTTCACTCACAGATTGCGATTTCTTTTAAGGCCGTGCTAACTAAAATTTCCAATTTGACTCAATACACGAAAGTATGGGCCAGAACATGAATATAAGTTACAGAGTGTAATTCAACTTCTCTGCTGTAGTTGCATGACACAAGCTTTAAAAACTAGCAATTCACGAAATCCTCAGGTTAATTTCTAGGTTTTCTGTGGATTAACTTCGTCACCTCTCACCCTTTGAGTTTTCACGCAGCAAGCTAAAGAGTCCCACAATATCTTTCACCTCACGGCATCATTAAAAATCCGCAGTATTTATGCACTGGCCTAAAGGGAGTTTGAGGGTTATCTGAAGATTCAAAAATGTTTACCTTAAGATTTCTGAAATTTACTTTGCTCCTTTAGGGCTCCGAAACATAGCAACGAGGTTAATCGGCAGCTGTTGCATTTGTCCCACATCCACTTTTTATTGTTCTGAAATGTCCTGTCTGTGAGTTACTCAATATCTGTGTCTTGAATAGAACTCCTCAATATTTAGCAGCTTCAAGTTCCTTTGTGCATATGTGACAACTATAAAACAAAACTTTAATTATAAGATTTCAATACCCTTTTGATGATTTACCGAATCAACAAAAATTATTCAATGTACTGCACATTTTAAATTTTGCAAGCGAAGTTTACTGTTCTGAGATATGTTTAAGGACTTTCTGTAGTGGCATGTCACACAAAGTGTTGCTTATCTTCCGTAGTTAATTCAGATCCTTATCACTCGGGACAAGTAATACGCACAAATCACTGTATTTATTACCTATTTGTGGCAATTTTAGGCAATTTTTCTTGTCATGTCAAGAGCAATCATGAAATTAGCCACCTGTATATGTTATTAGTTGTTACCTCATTTTAGTGGCATATGCATTATGATATATATCTGTGTGTATTTCTGTAAAGCGTAACGTGAGAAGTTTTTCTATTGAATATATTCGCTAATGATGTTCGTCAAGTAATTCATTGGCACATGTCAAAATGTTTCACGGTCGTTTCTGAAGTTTTTAATTACACGAAAAAGGTACATTTATACAGTTGTAAGTAAATATTATGGGTGCAGTTGTTCCTGAAATACAGAAGCGCACTGATGGGATACATACAGCCCTGAATATTCACAGTTTTCGACATATGATAGGACAGACGTAGAAATGTAAAACAAAATGGTACACGTTTAGAGAATACATTTTTCTCTAATCAAGATATTGAGGATTTAGCATGTTGAATATCCTGGTCACTGGATTCAGTTCACAAAGTGATTCCACCAATGTCCCTAATATCTTGATTCGGTTACCTTTGTATTTTGCATAATTGTATTCAATAAATATGGCATTGGTTTATTTATGATAATTTCTCAATGTTAGTACTTCAATATTTTAAGAATGAAAAATGATAACAGGCCAAAACAACCAAATCACTGTGACTATTCAAGACATCTGCACGAAGATTAATTTCATTTGATACAAAGTAACTTTTTTTACATTGTGCACAAACTAGTTGTAAATATGTACTGGAATTATGTTTATATTTAATTATTGATTCGATTTGTTTCATATATGTGATAACTACGTGTTACTTTCTCTTGTCCATAATTATTCATTTTCTAAATGTCTGGGTCCTCTTCTCCCCTCCCGTGACCATCTTCCTATCTATCACCAAGGAATGTGGTCTTTTAAACTACATTTTTCCAAATTTTCCTCAATTCGTTGACATACATTGAGTCAGTCTGAATGTTTAAATTTTGCATTTCAAAGAAAAATTGTCACTCAAACAGAAATTCATCTGAATGAAACAAACATCAAAACAACAACAATTTTAAAGCAGAAAAAAATGTGCGATAGGTACAGGTTGGTGGAAAAGAAATAGAGAATGTGCGTTGAAATGTCAACAAAGGTTAGGTACAGCAGACAATAAACTTGTCAAATTATGTATTTTTGTTAATTACTATTGTATTAAAAGTGTCTCATCATGATTTCTCTAATTTGAGAAAAAAATAATTAAAAGGACAAGGGCGATACTTATTGCCTGTTTAACTGATGAATTTGATACAGTTATTTAAGTGCACGTAGGTCTCAAAGAGTTATTGTAAATATATACATTGTTTTTAATCTGTTATTTAGTCTAATGTTTAGTTTTCGTCTTTTTAATCTATGTGTAAATGAACAGATATTTTTGTAGGCATTGTAGTGAACATTTGAATAAATTTTCTTCAAAAATAAACGAAGTGAAAGCTTGTTGAAGCGTATTTTCAAAAAATCACAAAATAACCAAAAACTGTAGCCAGAGCAATTGATTTCGAATTGTAAAGATCATTACATTTTAAAGTAATCAAAGCCTGAAGCCGTTTCTCTGTGTGAGGCAATTGATTCATTGTAAAGAAGCACTAGCGGATCCAGGGGCGGGTCGATGAAACGTTTTCAGTCACCCCCCTCCCTCCGGGGTGACTGCTTTCAGTTGTCACCCCCCCCCCAATTGATTTCAGTTACCCACCCCTAATTTATTGGTATTGTGATACATTGTACACAATGTGGCAGATGAACCACAGCACCTGTAAGAAAAGTCAACTGTAACAAAAAGTCGATCCCCTGTAACAAAAAGTCAACTGTAACTGTCAGCACTTGTGAAATTATTGGAAAAAGTTGACTGTAAGTGTCAGCGCCTGTAAGATTTTACAGGCACTGACAGTTACAGTTGACTTTTTGTTAAGTCAACTTTTTTACAGGCACTAACACTTACAGTTGACTTTTACAGGCATGGTGGTTCATCTGCCATATTGTATACAATGTATCACAATACCTATAAATTAGGGGTGGGTAACTGAAATCAATATGAGGGGCATCTGAAATCAAAAATTTGATTTCAATCATGCAGGGGGTGAATGAAAACGGGGGCAACTGAAAACTTTACACCGGCCTTCACTTGGCATGAACATTGCCTTCTAAAATTCTCCATATTTGTTTTAGGATGGTAGGTTATATATTCAGTTTGTTTGTCAGTCCACAGGGGAGAGGGGGTACCCTGGCCAGGACCAGGACAGGGTACCCCCTCCCTGCCCCACACCTCCCCTCCCCAGCCAGAAATGGGATAGGGTGCCCCTTCCCTACCCCACCCCTACCCCCTGGACAGGGTACCCCCGCCCTGCCCCATTCCTCTCCTCCTGGCCAGGACCAGGAAGGGTACCCCCACCCCTCCCCTACCCCAGCCAGGACCAGGACAGGGTACTGCCACCCTCCCCCTCCCACACCACTCCCAGCCAGGATCACAACAGGGTACCCCCACCTCACCCCTCCCCCCATCCAGGACCATGACAAAGTACTCCCTGCCAGAAAAAGTCATGGACAGGATGTGGCGCGGGTAGTATGCCTCTAGCATTTTCACACAGAAGGACTTTCTTGTACTTATGTATGTACTTATATTCACTTAGGCCATGATACCACATTGTATGCAAAGAGAATAAGGTAAAACATGTAATACATACCTTTATTACATCAAAGATATTTTGGATTAATGAATATTTTAATATCAAATCTGTTTTAAATCTGTAACCTAAAACTGTTCAGAAATGTAGAAAAATACATATTTTAAAGTTAAAAGTGCAATGGCTTCTGGGGCTTCAGTGGGTGCCAGTCCCCTGGTTTTGGCAAATGTGTTCACAGATAAATGGAAAAGAATACATCAAATCTCTGAAGGAGTTTTGTATTTATGAAATTACCAAAATCTTTTTTAACATAGAAATAAGAATATATCATACAGAAAGATATTTACAAAAGTGAAAAATGAGATTTTTGAAGTAAAACTGCTAGGAAAAGTGGGAGAATGCATATTTGATAATTGAATATGGCAAGGGCTTCCGGGGCTCTGAGTGGGCCCCAGATCCCCAGCATTGGGAAATGTGTTCACAAACAAATGCAAAACAATTTCTCAAAACTGTATTTAGAAAATTACCGCAATCTTTTTTACATTGAAATAAGAAAGATATATCTACAAAAATACAAAATGAAATTTTTGAGGAAAGGGTACCAGGAAAAGTGGGAGAAACATAGTTGATAGTTAAAAATGCAAGAGTATCCAGAGCCCTAAGACAGACCCTGGACCCCACCAATTATATGTGGCCGACTTCGCTCATGCAACTCTGCTGTGCTCCATTGGCAAATCTCGGAAAGATTTCCCGAGGCACCCCATAACCAAATCCTGGATCCGCTACTGGAGAATAATTGACGTTAAAATAAAGGAAGTTTGACGAAAACATGTTCAAGGAAAGAAAATTTCATTCCCACGTGGCATTGAATGTTTCATCACAAATTCATTAATCATAAACTCTTCAGTCACCTTCTTCTAGTGATATTCTCTTACACAAATAGAAACTTTTGTGTGCGAAAAAAGTTCACGTGCGGATCGACGAGAGGGCATAACACCTGGTCTCAATTCAACATTTTAAATTAACTGACTCCAAATATATGGATGAATTGAAACCATTGAGAATTATTTCTTGGAAATAAATCAATCCTGGTTCACTTGGCACAAAATTTCCCTTTTTCACTTGTTTTCTGGTTCTCCTCGACTCACAATTTACAAATACCGGTACATATATTTAAAAATATTATCCATTCTCAAACTTTTTGTTATTCAAAGTGTAGCCTTGAATTCAATGTTTATTATAAAAAGTAACTATTTTCATTAATCTTCTTTCAAGATAAAGATCTCATACATAGCAGGTTGATGTGGCATTACCAATGTGCGGAAAAATCCAAAAGGCAGAACATATATACGGAATCTCAGAAACTTGGATTGTTCGAGTTTTTTTTTAACAGAACTTCTTTAAAGATTCAATCAGATTTTGTTAGCTCTGATGTAAATTACAATTTCAAGTGATTGCCAAGCGTAAATGTTAAAAATGTGTTTTCGATTAATCTCAGCTTCAGGATCAGTATTCAGGATGAGTTTTTTTTTAGAAGGGTGCTCGCACATAAAT
>JBCAUG010020865.1:0-10691 GCA_038406175.1 Haplosyllis leylae
CAGTCCTGTCTTGGATCTACCTGGGACTGGGGTACCCCCTGTCTGGGATGGGGTACCCCCCAGAAAGGACCTGGGACCAGAGACCAGGGGAAGAACCAGGGACTGGAGTACCCCCTGGAAAGGACAAGGGACCAGAGACCAGGGAAAGAACCAGAAACTGGAGTACCCCCTGGAAAGGACATGGGACCAGAGACCAGGGAAAGACCCAGAGACTGGGGTACCACCTGGAAAGGACATGGGACCGGAGACCATGGAAAGAACATGGCACTAGGGTACCACCTTCCCCTAGTGAACAGACAAGCAAACTAAAAATAAAATCTCCCGTCGTACTACGTAGGCGGGACGGTAACAAGTACTTCTAAAACAACAAAGATTTATTCAAAATCAAAAAAAAAAAGTTTTCAACCAAGCTTAATGCATATTGTGAGTGGTAGAATTAATCATGACTTACTAAGATTGTAATACATTCCCCTTCGAGAGAGCCTTTTCTTGGGAAAATTGAACTAATAACTAGCTGGAGCCCCCTCGCGAATGGGAAAATCTTTTTTGCTGCCCCCCCCCCTGTTTTTAATGATAATTGAGATGTGGAAACTTTTCACGTTACTTCTTTCCTCCATGGGACATACAAATATTTTGTCTACATAACGAAGCTTATTCAATTTCAATTAAGCTCATGAATGTGTTAAGAGTTGAATATTTTCAGAAGTATTTTCCTTGTTAGATTGAAGAATAAATTTCATACAGGTGAACAACTACTGATTTACAAAAAGTCAAATAAACATATTGCAGGTTGGTTTCAAAGACCATCATCAAAATAAATCTTATTTCATTTCTGTTGTTCCTGTGGTACCACGGGTCGTATTCAAACAGGGATGATGTCCAAGGTGCTTGACATTTGAGTTTTTAACGATAAGGAAATCTGACAGATCTGTCAGAAATGAAATACAATTTTTAAGAATTATCACAAATCAAACTTTACAGTTTGGTATTATTTATGATTGCTGACCCCTGCGAGAATATGTATACTTCATTAAATGAATAACATCTAAAATAACGAGGAGGAAAAATTCATCTCTAGATCTGTCAGATCTGACAAGAATGCAGAATTTCTTTTGACCACATGACCATCAATAGGATATCGATAGGAAAAATGGCACTTGGGTTTTACACTATTTCAACTTTAATACAATATGTAACGAATATTTGGTAATCTAAAATTTTAGCTGTATTGTATCTGAAACCAGTATAGTTTATTGTTGGGTATTTGGTGAATGGTTCAATATGCAAATGGGTTGTAGGCAAGTGAAAAATTGAATCATTGGCCAAATGCCCCATGATAAACTATACTGGTTTTAGATGCAACAGTATGGCTAAATTTTTTGATTACCGATTATTAGATAATCGATTTGTATTGAAGTTGAAATAGTGTAAAAACTCAAGTGCAATTTTTCCTATTGATATCCTATTAATGGTCATGAGGTCCGAAGAAATTGCCTGACACCTTGGTACGCATCCCCATCTGAATACCACCCGTGGTACATTCAATTGTACTGCAGAATTCTAAAATACTGACGTTTCTATGATCTAAATAAATAATAAATAGGGAATAATTTGCGTGACCATGCGAGTTGGAAAAGCTTGGAAGAAGTCACATCTGGTACTAGAAATGCTTGGTAACTGATTTGTCTTGCGCATGTGCCATATGGTACACAGTTAAAATGGTTGGCAATAAAACACCCATGTTGCTAGCAAAAATGCTCGGCTGCCATAATTTACAATATTGTAAATGTATTTCTGCACAAAGTCAAGAACAATTTGAAGAACATCTCCTGCTTAAAAGACGCTGGGTCCCACATACAAATCGGTTACTCAGTGCACGTGCAAAAAATCCGGAACCGGTTAAGATTTTCTGTTCATTAAGGTCGTTTACACTGTGCAATCGTACAGTGTGAATGGACCTTAATTTCGAACTACTCAATTTGACAGACCATTCGACACGGACACAGTGAGTCAAGTTATTCAGCCAGGTTAGGCAACCGATATATTCTTGTTCGGCCCGAGTTTGTCATGTGATTGGGATACTGGCATTAGGATACAAAATCAATTATTTAAACAAAGGTCCTTTATAAAATATGTCTTTATTCTATTAAAGACAAGAATTATTTATTCACAAAACAGTTTAGACTGAGGTGTTTTTTTAAATGAATGTTTCCATTCTGGAGATGGAAACTAATTTTTTTTGTTTACGTCCTCTAAGACGTGATAATTTATATTGAGAAAGCTTTATGTTTTAGACATCGTAAACATTATTAATGTTTATGACGTCATGTCATAAGTGTTCGCAACGCAAACAGTAAAGCAAACAACAACACAAACACTCGATTTCCCGAGCCACGAACAGCCAGTCCAAATTTACTCACTTTTGCATTGCATTGCGTGCATCTAAATTTGTGCAAAAGCTGTATTCTCCAATGAGGCTCATTGGCTGGATTCAACGTCTCAATGTCTTTTCTTGTCAAAACCTCTGTTGTCGGTGTTTACAAAATGATGCAAACAGCACTCATTTGATCGAATTGAGTTGGTTTGCCTTCTGTGTTGGGTCCTTTGGTTTCACCATTTGTTTTTGTCTCCTCTTGCAATGTTACAGCCTGAATGTCTGCACCAAGTTCCTTGTTTTCTTCTGTTATAATGTCCAGTTTTAGATGATTGTTTCGAATTAAGAAGTAGGTGACCATTTTGCCTTTGCCCTTTATCTCCGTTGGTCCTCTGCATTTAAACGTGTATCCAGTATCCTTCAAAAACCTAAGAAAAACGAAAGTGTTAATTTCTTTTTTTTATTTCATTCTTGGCCAAAAATAAATGGTTGTCTGGGTGATGTGTCTACAGTACTAAGAGAGCATCTAAAAACTTTTTGTCAGATGTATCAAATGATTTCTTGTAATTTCAGAACGTTGTATCTCGATGTCAATAAAATTGATCTCAATGATGACGTTAAGAACAACAAAGAGAATACACTTTACACACAGGGTCAATAACCTCACTGTGGCTCACTACCAGTTAGAATAAAAAAAGTATTATCTAATTATCCCTTTTGCTAAATAATGCACTATAACCCAAAGCAAAACTAAAGAGAAAGTCCTTATTCAGACAGAAATATCGGAACGTACTCATATGCAAAACTGCTGCAGTGGATTCTTCCAGGAACTCCGTGACTTTCCATTCTACTTGCAGTGTTGACTGTATCACCAAACAAACAATAACGTGGCATCTTGTCCCCTACCACTCCCGCCACTACCGCTCCGCTGTGTATACCTACTCGTATCTAATATTAAAATGATTTAAATATCATGAATACATCACTGTCACGTTGTTAAAATAACTAAAGTCCCATGCACAATGTCAGCAAAGAACGAGAAATGTGTATAACTGATAAATTCATTTCATCCTCCTCCATTTCCTCCTTCGCTCCCCATTCCCCTCCCTCTCCTCCCCCTGGCCAAGGTTGGCTAGGAGTCCTCTCTACAGGCAGGAGGAATATGGACGAGGGACCGTGGTCGGTATGCCTTGGAATGATAATGGGAGGATTACTTGTCATAACATTAATTTACTTTGAACCACTGGAAATTAATCTAACACCAAATTTTATATTAAAAAGTTGAAAATAACTTTGTTTTGAGAATTTTTGCCAAATCGTAATATGGATCATGATGGGACTCCTGATACACTCCTCATACGTTCCAGCTTCAGGATCAGCATCAAAATTTGTCTTGTGTCAAAAGCATTTTTGGGCCTTTAGAATTAGATGTGAATATTTATGTTATTAATCGTATTGGTCTGAGAATTTTTCTGGCACCATAGAAATGATTCTATCCAAAAACAAACATAAACTTTTTGCATTTTCAAAAGGGCTTCTTTCAAAGAAAATTTCCTGTGGAACTGAGCAATTTCCATGGATCTGAAAATCCTTTTGGCACCATACTGATGCTGCTGAACTTAAAAGGCTCAATAGTAAATATAATTTTTTACAGAACTCGCACTTACTAACAGTTAAACTACACAATTCCGGGTACTTCATTCATTTTGCTGAGACATCCAGTTTTTCATAATAAGGAATCCGGCAGATTCTGCCAGATCTGGCAGATATAAATTGTAATTTTTTTAACTTGTGCTGATATAAAGGCTAATGATAAAAACTAATAAAGGTATAAGACTAGTCTTAGAATGCACATGTCTTTTTAGATACCAAGTATCAGACATAAACATCAGATATACAACTCTGATTTGGATCTGCCAGATCTGGCAGAAAATGCCAAATCGTTTATCATGAAAAACTCAAATGTTCTCAATAAAAATCTAGAAAGATCTACAGCTCAAAAGATAATGCACCCAACAGTGATCTATTTCAATTGATCATTGTTTGTCAAGTAATGGTATTTTCATGTTAATTGAACATAAATGCTTCATACATTTCACGCCTACACATAATTATACGAGGTACTCAGCATCAGATGAATAGATTTACTAGGATTAATCTCCGGTTAGAAACTATCTTAATTTTTTTGTACTTAATTGCACTACGACTTCATATCATATAGAGATTAGGCCAAAAAAGCAGTAAAAGTTGTTTTGTTTGTCAGCCTAACATTTATTAGCTGTATTTCTTTTCCTAATCCTAATGTATGCTTCACCTGACTTTGTACTTTCAGTTCGAGGTTCATTAAACTATTACATACAGGACATTAAACTAGGTATTAAATTTGTGTTTTGTACAAACGGGGTAAAAAAATTAGAAAAAAATTAAGCTTTGCAAATTATTGCAAAACAATGAAAACCAATCAAAACGGATTTTCTCTTGGTGAAGACCTTAAAGTAAACTTGTACTTTTTGATACTATGATACTGTGGGGCATGTAGATCTTTGTAATGTAAGAGCCAAAGTATCGCACAATAGTCACGAAGCTGCCTTATGTGATATTTATCACATTAAAGGAAAATGTAATCAATGGCAAAGTTGCATCAATTATCGTCTAATGTATCACGTAATAACGCAAGCCTGGGCTGACATCTGCTCCTGTCGACGTTCTGGAGACAATCCAAGTACCAAGAAATTGATTTAAGTTACTTTGGTTCCTGACTTGTTAATCAAAACAAACTTTTACCAGAGAGTATAAAAGTATCTATCTACTTTTATTGTAACCTTGGTTTTTTTTCAAATGAAAAGATGTGCTAGTGCCTCTTAGGGAATGTCACTGAACCCTTTTTGGTATCTGATGAGTCTCGTGCTAATAGATACTTTGCACATTTATTTCAGAATCATTTTGATGAGGGTATAATTAGGGATAATTCTCATGCTATTCTGTAATTAGTGTTGTATGGGCACAAAAATAATTTAATCTAATGAACTACCTGTAAAGGTTTTCCTGTAACCGGTGACATGACTTGTTTAGCTGCGAGAATCATGCCTAAACTCATATCCGCCACACTCTGTGCGTGCAACTTAGATGCCTCTGGAACTCCACCCACAACCATGTATGCATCTCCGATCGTTTCAACCTGGAAACACATATATTTAAATTAGCTGTTGTTATGTCTTTAACTCGTGTCACAGCTACTTACTTCTAAATAACGATACAAAACAACGCGATATTAACTAGTTTCGCAAAACCATAAAAAAGTACCAGTCTAAAATCGTGCCATTGTGTTGTTTGTTTCGATTAATTAAGGACAATCCGACGAAAGGTTTCATTTTACATTGTTTCTATTGTCAGAAGAACGGTGTAAATTGTTTGTTCTGAAACCTTAGTAAAGTATTACAACTTTTCATTGTGATAAAAGGTCATAGTGAGACAGTACAAGGGTGTCCTGATGATAGTTTGATCCACCAGTCAATCACCTTAGTTCTACTGAATTAGTAAGAATCCCACGATTACATGGTTCTGTTTTGAGTGGACTTGTTTCCATAGCTTTATGGAATTCTTTCAGATAAACTGGAAAGCATAAGGGCAATGAACTTCGCATTTCACGAGGATTATTGATGGAGTGAAATATAATAAATTAGCCGCGTGTTGCATGACATGGAAAATCTCATTTTCATTACATAATCTAATCCTGGAATCAATTACCCAAAATAACCCAGCAACACAGAACACAGACATTGACTGACTGTCTTGGGTATTGAAACAGAATTTCAAGAATTGGAAGTTCAAGTAGAAATTCAGGGACTTGAAGTAGTTAATTCGGGATTTACATATCCACATAGTTTTCTCAGAATAGATCTATTACTTTTTTTATTTCTACAGAGACTTTTCACTCTGACCAACCTTGTAAACATTGTTGATATTAGTGAGTTCGTCGAACATAGTGTACAAGTCGTTCAGCATTGCTACCACCTGGATAGGCTGCACCGCTGCAGAGATGTTGGTAAATGTCACGATGTCACTGAACAATATCGTCACCTCAGAAAACTTTTCTACAATTTGAAAAATATGAGGCTTTTAATGAAATCCGTGTAAGAAATTTATCGCACATTTTTACTGGAAAATTGCTTTCTGTTTTGATGTTTTTCCAAATTAAACAGAAAAAGATTACGAAACGAAAAAATTGTTGCGTTGTCTGAAGATTTAGCTTCGAAGGGAAAATGCAAAATATGCAGTATTGTATTCTTTTACGTGGTTTCATTTGTATCAAAAACTACATTGAAAGAAATAGAATTAAATAAAATTTCATTTATATTCATACAATGTCTAGTTTTGCTTCCCCATCTTTCTGAATTAAAGAAAGTACATTTCAGATTGCAACGAGGAAAACAAAACAGAAGATTTATTTTTCACTGAAAGAATTAAAATAATTTACAATAGACCTGCGTCAACTTTGTAGCCATCTCGAAGCTGGTTGGCAACTTTCTTGGGCAGCATCTGGTACAACAGGAAGTCGGTTTTCTCTTTCTCCTTTTCCAAAGCTGTTGCTGTACGTTTCAACTCTGCGGTTGTCTCATCAAGTTTCTTACTGAAGGAATTTAAGTGAAACACAATTAGGATGCGGTAAAAACGAACATACTGCTACATAAATAAAACTGAATACGGGACACACGACCGCATTTTGCAACTCGACAAAAGAAGAATACCACTTACTTTCTGGCTTATTATCTATTTTAAATTGAAAAATCTCAGTGGCATTATATTCTGATGCTTTTTTTGTCCTTCAAGGATTGCGCTTAAAAGCTATGCACTGTATTAAAGAGCACTGCACTTTGACATTTAATGTTATTAAGAATATTAAATCATCGGTGAAAGCAAAACACAAAAGCGTAAAGTGACAAAATTACCAAAGTTTTTCAGCAATGAAATTGGCTGCGCTCAACGCATTTATGTGGTAAAAGTTCGAAACGAAACAAGTGATTCCCCTGATGACTCTTCGTTACAACAGTTTTAAGATTCGGTTATATTCCGGTTTTTTAAAGTAAGCAAACATGACACATCTGTCAGATCTGACAGAAATAAAATGCTATTTTTAAGAATTATCACCATTTAAATTTTAAAAGTAAAGTTTATGTAATATTTACTGTACTTGCTAGATTGTGTTTACTTCAAATAATTAACACAAACAATAACATGGAGTAGAAATCCACTTCAAGATCTGTCAGATCTGCCAGATACTGACAGCAAATGCCTCTCGTAAAAACTAGAATGGGTGGACATTACTTGTCCGCCGCAAGTTACACCTCAAGGACAGTTGGTTCGGATAATTCGAAATTATCTCGAAAAAATCTCGTATCGGTGGCAATTTTACAAGATATAAGTAAAAAAATACAATGGTATATTAAATGTATGTATCAATTGTCTGAGCTATTTGTGTCGCAAACCCGTACTCCCCATTGTCACGTAGTACAAAATCTTGTTTGTACCTGACTTCTATTTCTGCTATTCTTTGCTGATTTAGTAGCACCAATTCCCTTGTGACATCGTACAAGGGAATATCCGACAAATAGACATTGCATTCCATCAATTCATTCAAACTAGTCAATCTGGGGGACCCGATAAAAATTATCTGCTTTATTTCCTCCATGAATATCATCTGTCCTGAAATATAAATAGTACCATAAAACATGATTGATAGACTATGTATATACTATATCGGCCCGAAACCAAGGGAAACACCCGAACAATTTCTGATTTGTACCTAATTGTACATCATAAAAGTGTGTACGTTTGTATTTATTGCGTAAAAAAGAAGCGGAAATTTGAGATTCCCTCACCTTTTATGACTAATTTCTTGTTCACCCTTAATGCCCGTAGATCGGTCGTTGAACCTCTGGGTGATAATGCTTCACTGAGTTCCATAATGTACACTGCGTTAATAAACTATTTGAAACAAACAAATGAACATAATACATATCAAAACAATCGAAGACTATTCAAGATGCAAAATATCAGCAAATGCTATTATGCGCTCCTGGAACTGACTGCCACTGGACTCTTGACATTAAACGAGGTCAAGGCTTTGGTCCAGCAATCAGATTAAAACAGCAGTGCTGTTGTGATTGCGGGAAGTTCATTAATTTAGCAGAAGGTATTCCTTCTATAGTAACCTTCTATTGCACGGCTATAGTAATGAATACCTAGATAACTGTAATTGAGACATTATTGCTAAAAGCCATTTTAGATAATTATATGTCATTTCTGTAAATAAATCCTGTCGCTTTCATGTGTGTAGATTTACGTTTAAAAGTTATTTAATTATTTTGTTTTAGTTGTATATCTACAAGGACTGGAGAGCTCCACACAAGATCATATATGGTCATACAAAAGGTTGTCTGGAAATGAAGCATTTCTATTGGGTCTAAGCGGAAATTTTAACATAAGATGATGCTCTACCACTGTTAAACCTTATATTTTCGCTACCCCCAAAATAGCTAGTAATGAGAAACACAGAAATGCATTTTCAAAGTCAACAGATATAAAGGAGCTTTGTGATCTGGTAATGATAATCATAAGAATCTGTCTCTGCTTATGCAGCAGCAGATCCAGAAATTCGATAGAGTTGAGCCAGGAAAATTAGAAACTGCATATCAAAGAGGCGAGAAAGCACGCAAAAAGGGGATCCACCCTGGCTTTGAAACCCAGGGCAGACGTCCGAAACAGGGGTATCAGTGGCCCCTCCTCAAATTTTCTTTTAAAAAAGCCAAAAAACCTACATATCTTGTTTCAGCCAATATCTTTTTCTTAACCTATATTGCCTGAACGGGGGACACAGCCGATAGCTCCATGATACGTACCTGAAGAATATTTTCATAGGTCATTTCCATTATTGGATGTAGCAGAGTAAACACAGAACACAAATCAGCCCCTAAAATCATACCATATGAAAAAAACAGGAAACAATAAATAAACACAAATGTCAGCCTTAAAATCGGGGTTTGAATTCATAATTATGCAGCACTTGATTTAGGACCATTTTCCACTTCAATTGAAAACTATTGTTGAATATAAAAATATGGTGATTGGCAGATGACATTCTGTATTGCACTGAAATCCGTGAAAAACTCGAAATACTCGTTGTGGGCGGATCGATACGGTTATTGTGTGAATTATTAGAATTGTGTTAATGAACTGATGAGGCAGTCTATCAATTGATAACGACAATCATTACCTGGATTCAGTTTGTAGTGAGACATTTTCTGAATGGTGACACCGCATTGCTTTATTCGCATCTTATCGTCAAAGAGTATGTGATACGGGAAGAGATTACAAAATATCTTTGGCGAGATTAGCGATGGCCACTCATCCGCAACTTCGTCTTCGTCATAGAGGCCTTGAGACACCGTCACGCTTGGAACAACCATCATGTCCTGATCCGCTTTGGTCATCTTCACGTCAAATATCACGTGTTGAAGCTGTTTTCCGGATGGCAAACCAACATGATCAACGTTGACTACAGTAATGTCTACTGTGGTGTTGAATAGTTCTTTTCCGACAGCTCTCAGTAACCCTTGAAGAAGACACAAAATCGATACAAGATTTTCCTATTACATTGACTACGCACATTGACGACGAATTCTACTCAGATTAACACCAGCCGGCAGTGCATGTTGAAATCAATACACATCACCACAGACTGACACCTTTAACATCATACTGAGGTACAAACAAAAAGTTTTATTTTTGTGTCAAATATTGTCACACTTTGTGTCTGTTGACTTGTATCAATATTGAAGGTCATCACATTTTGTATTTGACTTTGTAAAATTGAATTTATGCCAACATTTTTTTAGTTTCAACTTTTTCATCTGTGCATGTGAATATATCTTATTTTTGCAATCTACATATGTAGATAAATATTATTTTTAGTCATGCTGCTATTGCAGCTCCATTTAACCCTTCATGCACTGACTGTGACTATTGTTGATATACACATTTTGCCCAGATCCACCAGATGGCATACACCTTTTCAAGCCTGTATCACCAGTGACATGTTGCTCATAGTTGTACAGTCCAGCATTTTACTAGGGTCACTTTGTATGATCATAGTAAATTATTTACAGAACACAATATTTTTAGGTAGACTTCAACAATGTAGCTTCACTTTGGCCAAAGTTGGTGTGGAACATCAATGTGTGTGTGTGTGTGTGTGGTGCAGGCTTGTGTGCAAGTCTAGATCTAGATCTAAGCTACAAATAGATCTAGATTTGGATCT
>JBCAUG010020876.1:0-10690 GCA_038406175.1 Haplosyllis leylae
ATTTTCACAAAAATCTGACATTTTGATTAATTGGTCATGGAGTAACATTCAGAAAATTTAATTCTCCGTTTCATTCTTGGGGGCATAGGATTGGTTAAATTAGTTGTAATTTACATGGAAGTGAGCAAAGGACTACCCCTGGTAACCAGTCTGGATCTAGATTCGAAAGACTCGCCGCCAAGACGTTGGCTGCTTCATTGTGTATTTGTGGATCTACTGATCGAAATCATTTATCCATTTTCTTGTCCAAAATGCACAACATCGTATTCGTCTTTGAAAAAAAAAAATTTTTTTCAGCGGATTGTGGGATTGTGTCAACAGAAGCAAGTGTATCTGGAATGATGAACGTCATTGCAAAATTAGGAGCAAAAGATACCGGGAAGTACACAGATTATGAGGGACACGATTGGCCTTGGTAGCTATAGTGTGCAATTGAGGGAAGATATGTAGTAGTAAACTTGACGCTTTTCTTATTGAAACATTCATGAATTATATCCCAAGTACGAATTTTTAGTTTTGTCAGTAATATAATAACGCAGTCCTTATCCGAGACCTTGGGATTTAAATCCAGGGTACAAAATGTTCTCAGTATTTACATGATTGTGCGCATCCGAGTAACGGCTTTTCATAACAAGCTTAATTATTAACTTGACTACCACAAAGAACCACTGAAGATCAGACAACCACAAAGAACCACTCAAGATCAATGTACTATGTTTTTGGTATTTTCAACAAGATAATTTATTACTTTGCAGTATCCATGGCAACAAATACTACTTGATCCATTTATTGTTGTAAAATGGAAAAAAAGTCATGACAACTTAACACAACACCTTATTTCTTCAAAAATCATGTGTTAGGAATATCATATAAATGCGAAAAGAAATTATTGTTACATTCAAGGTTTGAAGTTAACACAAAATAATTTACTACCCTTCTGAATACGTTTAAAGATCTACATTTATATAAATTTAGATGATTTAATAAACAACTCATCTCATGGTACTTTTTGACTGTCTTTTCAACATGCAAATATAAACAATAATACACTTTGTATATTCACAACAACTGTTCTTAGAAATGGCAGAACAAAATTGTATACATTTATCCTTCAATATTGTCACATAAATATCTACAAGATTGTGTTGAGATGTGAGAAAGGTGGAGGGCATAGGGAGTGTTCTGTAAAAAGCGACTTATCTATGTCCGACAACAAGAAAGCAACATTTGCTCCATGCTTTCTTCATATAAATACGCCTTAAAATAATGATACGCTTATTCATGTGCAGTTTGTACAAAAACGGTTGAAGTTTACAGTATGTACAGGAAGAAATTGTATTTAAAACACATGATTACAGAACACATAGTGTGGTGCCGGAATTATCGACTTCTTGAGAGCTAGAATAGAAGACTTGCAAATAGCTAGAGCACAAAAAGCAGAAGTATACTGAAACAGTAGTCAGTTCTGATGCTGTTGTTAACTCCTCACAATCTTATGGTCATCCGAACTTATGGGGAGGTAGAACATTATAACTTGACACAAATCATAAACCCTTTATCAGTAACTTTTGTCTTTTAAGAAGTGTGACCTCGTCTTAATTATAATCCATAGCAAGGTGGTAGAATGGTTGTCAAAAACATCTATTACCGTCACAATTTATGATAGTACTCTTCAGGCACTGACAATACACTAGCTTGCTTGGTAAAATTTTTCATTATATATTTCATTGCAAACTGTCCGATCCCTTCCTTGACTGTTCGCTTCAGACAGGTACTTGACGACCAAAACATGTTGCAGTGCAGACCAAAACAGGGATACCTTTGTGCACGTTCAAGTACATTGTAAATCCTGATAAAACAAATGGCTGACCATTACTACTAAACTAGTATACCGCTATTTATTTTAAGAAGCGTCATTCGCAGAAAATGACACATCAATTGAATTTTTGACTTATTCAGGTAGGCTATACTTTCAACAGAGAAAAACATTCTACGATCAATCAAGATGTTATATAAGTAAAATGAATACTTGGCACTAACATTCTTCTCAAACAGTAAATTAATATTATATAGGGTTCGATCACAGAAGTGTACCTGAAATGAAAGAATTATCAAAAGGTAAAAAAAAAATCCTTTGTGACCAAGAAGAACAAAACGGCATCAGTTCTTCTGGTCTCTACATCGTGGTTCCGAGCAAAGAATATTTGGCCACGATGACCAAGTAAACTTTCCGTGTTTTTACATAAACCAAGATTTCCTAAGTTGTAATTAAAAGGTACATCATCAATATTTAATGGACTAGAATTCTGGCAAATTAAGTATACAGGTATGAAAACTTTACAGAGGAGTTGTTCTGGCTAGTCTGTCATTTTGTCAATGCTTAGACCACGAAGTTTGAATCATTTTTGTTAAATTAAAGAAAGGAAGTGTAACAGGTCAAGCACGAGAGTTAACAATTACAGAACATATTGCACCATTTCTTGGTATCCTGTTTTTTGGCAAGCTGTTAAAATTTTCTCAATAACCAAATATTTTCATAGTAGACCCTAAAATCACATCTTGTGGTTATCGCCCAATTATTTAGTATCGGCGAAAGAAGCAAAACATCAAGTGTGGTAAACTTTATTACACTACAATAATTCATGTACCTTAGATTTTCACTGTGTAATTATGCTGTGCGAATTTGGATCTATGTCGCTTGACAGTAATGGTTGTATGTTTTAAGTTCTTTTAATGCTGCTGCCAAATGTATTAGAAGATGAGAATCATTAAGTTATAATACTTCTGCCATTACTGTTTAAAATGACAAAACAAGGACCTCTACTGAAGAGCAACGTGTCTGAAATCACAAAATACACATATTTTGTCAATTACTTTGGCTACCATGGCATTATTTTGGTTCATTACTGTTTCAAATATTAACAAATATTAAATAGATTCGGGTAACTTTACATATACACATCTTATATACAAACAGTGCTTAAAAATGACAATTATAAGAATGGCTTCCTCGGATTTTGACCTTTCTGTGCCTCTCTGGACAACCGTTATTAACTACAGGAACTCGTCTTTTGACGATGTCCTCAAATCGCAGTCAGATCTCGTTGACGCTAATCGCGAGGACAAGTAACACATGGTAAGGGTCCGAGAGTCATTTTACAATTTCGATTATCTGTATTTCACAGAATTTAATTCATACACCCACAAAAATATGAAGGTAAACGGCACAACACAAAGTCATCAACCCGGCCTGGGGCTCTTCGCCACATGAAATTCATGTGATGTCGAAAACGCGTGAGACTGTCAACTGTGTGTCGTACAAACAGTAGGTCATGATCATCTGACCGGCAGATAGAAATCTCTGATTTATACTACACAGCGTTAGACATAATCTAATTCAAGAGTAATTCATATATTACATCTCAATCAACCAATCAAATTGGTCCAGCCGTCATTGTCACTGATTGTGGTAGTAACTTCAGCCACAGACAATGCCAATAAGGTGACACATATATTAAATTTAATATTTTGTTTTTTGCTTTCAGGAACTTTAACTAAATTTTCATAGTCACATTAAAAGTCCATAGTCATGATGTAACAGTAGATTACTGCACACGATGACCGTTGCAGAACCTAACCATACTTCTGGTAGAAAAACTGAGACAGATACAATAATATTTTCTTAATTTTGAGAATATCTCTGATGAATATGTACATTTGCGAAATGTAACAACCTAAATAGTGAATAGTCCATGTTACTTTAAGCCTCTTGACTGAAGAATGACTAGGCGTGTTGCACTAGAAGATGAAGACTTCTAACCATTTGGTGTTTTCTACTGTAAAAATCATATGATTGACATTTCTCAGAAACAAGTCACCATTTGATTCCCTCCACGAAAATGACTAGATTAACTAAATTATATCAAAATCATCACTTTTGTGAGACTTCAAAACACAATCTCATTCTTATTGTCTTCCTATTAAATCAATACAGTATTCCACGTACCACTGGGATTATGGTAACCTATACAAATCAATAACAAATTTTTGTAATAGCTCTAACTGTGATATTATGAAGTAATGCTGTCACTTGACAAAAACAGTGTAAAATGGTTCTATGACTATAGCATTTCCACCTCCTGTTTACAAGAGCTTACATTTATTTGATACTAGCAACAACGTGTGTTTGCAGCACCTTTGCAGTCGAAGTTCCTTCGTGTCCTATGTTCTTCTTTCTTGTTGCCAAAAAATAGATGATGTAATGGTATGGTGCTTTCCTTCTATTGAGATGGTCAGTGTAAACTCTTCTTTTCCAGTAGCATCTTGTAAAGTGTAGGTCAAAACGTAAATGGTGTGTCCCATGTGTAAATTCCTTTTACCATGGTGATGTAACAATAACAAAGTTACTATAGCAACAATATAAACAATCACAAGACTACAGCGACAAGGTTTGGTTGCTACGTTCCGAGGAACGACGTATCCATTTCCAAGGGACTATGAACGGTAGTGATATATTACCACATCACTGCAGTCGTCAAGAATTATGTTAACTGATTGTGGGTGCTGCGTTTTGCCCACACCTACACTTTCTTATGCACACAACACGGTCATCGTTTTTGTTTCTAGAAATCGCATGAGCCACTCAAACATCCAGTAGTCCACATTCCACGACAAACATCACATTTTTGTCTATGAGAGCTGATCAATGAATGAAAGATGCTATTCTGCCGGGCTAATTAGCCGGTCAATCACATGAGGCAATGCTACATTAACAGTTAGTTTTTAGTATATATTAGCCTAGAGGACCCGTATGCCTCGTGATGCTGTTGTCAAAATTCTAGCGTACATTGCTATTTCGCATGTCAAGTGGAGCCATTTCACCGGCGGGGCCCATTCCATATTTATTTCGGGCTTTCTTGTTCATCTGCGACATAATCTGTGCTGATAACTTGAACCCGTTGATAATTTCATCTTTCCATTGATTTATAAGCACTCGGTCCTGAAATAACAAATAACAGCTTGTTGATAAACACAATGAGGTGATCGCCTGATAATATACACTGACGCACCATACTCAAATTACCTAAGAGTACTGAAAAGTGAAATATGTGTTTTACTATAATAAGTAAGATCTAATGCACGGATGCCAGTGGGTTCATGACTATTAATTCACACAGCGAGGGTAGCGAGTGAGTGAATTAATGGCACAGAACCCAATATAATCCATGCATTAAATATCTTGCACCATCCATAACGAGGGGTATAACGGAAAATAACCCACAGCTAAGAACAATAGATTTCCCATTAGGCACGGTGTAAATAGAAATACTGTTAAACAAAACCAGAAATATAATTACACTTTAATGCAATCTTTTCTTTTACTAAGTATACTAAATATTAGATTACTAAATAAAGAAAAACTTACAGGAGATGTGATTGCAAGTTTTGTGTCATTCTTCAGGTGAATCACAATACAATTCTCCATTTTTGTCAACTTTTGGAAGTCTGGAATGACCTCCTTGATATCAGACATTGCTATTAACTGCAAACAAAAGGACAGATTGTTCAAATGGACTGTTGTATTTTTTTTTTTTTTTTTTGGTATTTAGCATTCTGAAGAGCCTTTGTCAGATGGTGCTTTACAAAACTGAGACATCCTCTGAGCATGAAGGCCGAAATTAAACCAAATTTTGACACTTCCATACCTCTACATTTTTCCCTCGAACCACCTGACCGTCACGAGTTTTATGATAGAACTCGAGTCGATTAGGATACAGTTTTAGGTGCTTTTTCTGCCAGGATTGTAGGAAGGGGCCTCCTAGCTTCAACACCTCACCCTCTACTATACAGTCTGTTGGCACAACTGTAAAAGAAAATAATTTAATCCATACTTTTTCATCGTGAGCCTACATGTTGCAAATATCTCCCAGGAAACAAATTAGAGATCTATTGATGCATGAATATTCAGCATATTCTAAATTGACAATTGCCTTTTGGACTGATGTGCAAGATGTATGTTAAGGCAAAGTTTATTATTCAGTTATGAAATTATTAAAATCGCTACAGAATTTCATATACACGTATGACACTTACAATTTTCTTCCATTTCGTCTATTCTTGGCTTATTTTTCTTCTTTTGTTCTATTTTGTCCGTGTCTGCGTTGATGGTTTCAAAGACAGTTTCGGCTACTTCTTGTTGCCACCGCTCAGACACAACCAGTGGGAAGTTTTTGTAAAGTTCTTGATCTGCCTCCGTTAACTGTTTACAGAGTGGATCGTGTACATAATTGGGTCAAATACGAAACATGACATTGAATGCGAAAGATAACGAATACCAATAATGATTTGCCACTTGAAATTTATTTCACGACCCAAAAAAGTTACCTTGATGCCCTTTGTGTCTTCTTCGTCAAAGGAACCAATATCAAAGGCGTCCGCAGCGTTAACTTCGCCACGAGGTGGAATGAGAGGAGGTGGGTATTTTTGCAAGTACACCTGCGTCCAGTCAATACCCTTGAAGAACGGATGTTCCTTTACTTCTTCAGCCCTTAAAGTATAAGGAAATGCGTTCCGAGTTTTAGCAATTTCATGACGATGATTTGTGTTAACCACATGCTTATAAAATTTTAACAAGAATGCTTAGAAGCATTGTGCCACATCGCACTTGAGTTTTTACTTGGTATCATTAGATATATAACTAGATGGCTATATAGCTAGCTAGAGATAGATATCTAGCTAGCCAAATAGATAGCTGACTAGAGAGAGAGATGTACACAGATAGGTAGTTGCTATGATAGATAAATTGAGATAATGAACATGAGTTGCTTAGAATCTCCTGAAACCAATAGGTTTTAAATCTTTTTAAAATGTGATGGGAAAAATATCTTGGACAAAGATATCTTTTGAACAAAAACAGTTATTTGTTCAGAATCTGCTCTGAAAGACATTTTAGTTAGAAGGATTTTTCAAATCTGATGAACAGTTTTTGTCCAAATTAAGTCATTTGTACTGAATAACCTGAAACATATTTTGGTTTAAAAAATTTTGGACAAAAAATTTGGACAATTTTTTTTTTGTCTGAACATACATCAAGCCAAATCTGGTGTTATCTCTTCTTTTTTTGGGAGGGGGGGGGGGGGGGGGGGGAAACCACGGCCCAAAAATCAAAGTTGCTCAAAAGGGTCCGAAACATGTTCCCCTTTTGAAACCTTTGAAACCCAACAAAATTTTCGAAATGTTCTGTGTGAATTACAAGCAACCAACCAACCAACCGAAGGTGCGACTAAAAATTCGTAATATCAAGGTTTAGCTACTGAAGGTAACTTGCCATACACCCAGGGTCCCTGCTATCAGAGAAGTATGAGACCGGGTCTTTTCAACCAGACCATTGCGCCCTCTTCTCAATGATTATCTTTGATGATAATAAACTTTCAATAACTTACCCTCGTCCGCGGCAACCAAGTCTCTCTTCCACATCACGCTTGAGTAGGCCTTCCAGCAAGTTTCTCATTTCTTGTGACATGGAGTCTGGGAACTCAACATTCTAGAATTAGAAGTCCAAAACAGAAATGCTTTAAATCTCAAATCTTGGAAGTGATCCTGTCAAAATTACTGAGCTACGTCATATCATTTTAGATGAATTGAAAAAGGCAATAAAAATCTTTTTATCCCACTTCTGTGTTCAAAAATTCAAAATAGTTCCCGCGAATAGTAAGTCTTCAAACTTTCGTACCATTGTCATTGTCATTCTATCTATTTCATGCTTGTCTTTTGTTTTGTGTTGTCGGAATGGGCTGTGCCTAAAAACAGAAGTAAAACAGATTATTGAAGTGTGCTCTTCAGGCGTTGGTCTGATCCAAGAATTTTGAACACCCCTCCAAGACTTGTCTAGTACTTACCCTTTCAAAAGTTTATAAAGCATACAACCAAATGAGAACCAGTCGGCACTGGAGTCGTACGCTGTTCCCTTCGATAACACTTCTGGTGCCATGTAACCGTGGGTACCCCTAAGAAAACAAATTTAGTTTGTTTATCTGTGCAAGATGTAATACTAATTTACTAATCCATTGTCTTACAAAAACTTATTTAGTTTCCATTGCTAATCCATAGTGTTACAATTATTTAGTTTCCAAAAAGTTATTTTAGATACTCTTAATCATGTTTCAAAATAAGACGTCTTTTTCCGTGATAACATTTGATATGCATAATGTTTGGCAATAGATACATCTGGTTCATACTCCCACGTTAAATGTATTTAGCAATGGAAAAACATATTTGGAAATATGCAATTTTGAATTCTCTTTAATTCTTACTTTTTAAAATTTCGTTCAACACAAACGGAATAATATCGTGCCAGTGACAAACTACAAGAGACTTATTATTCGAAATTACAAGTAATGTGCTTATCCAAAAACAAAACAAGGATTTTTATATCAGCATATCGTGAATTGTTACACTTACACACTTGCATGGGGCTTTTTCTTCGAAAAATCACAAGCCAAGCCGAGATCGGAAATTCTCACATGTCCATTCTCATCCAATAGAATGTTTGCAGGCTGCAAAAAACATTGTCAGATTTCTTAAAAATTTGTTACAATTTCTAAAATTGCTTTTCAACAAAGAAAAACTTAACACTGTAAAATTCCTATATTTTACGTATAGAACTGCATGCTTTAGCCCTCAATGGAATAAAATGCATTATATATCACCTGTGTTAGAAAGGTAAAATTTTTAACTAGTCCAATTCTGGGCTTAGATGATCCAAATAAGATCACAAATGATAACGTGGTTCCATTTCGTTTCCAATTTGTAACTTGTGTGTAATCAAGGATTGCATTTGGAACTCCTTGACCAGCCCTCAAGATGTATGGAGACCCAACATGTGTGTGAAAAAGGGTGTGTTTGGTATGTCTATATGTATGATACGAAAGCAAATAAATGCCTTGTATGAATCAAGTCCCTTTGCAGGTGTACAACAAGGTGTAAAATTTATAAGTCTCATGATAAAAGACTGACAAAAAATGATATTGACAGAAAAGGACGAAAGTTACCAATACCAATCGAAATTTGAAGAAATTTTAATAGATGTAATTCACTACTTCGCATAGTTTCCTTCAAGCTCAATTTAGTTGGTACAGGAGGACTAAGAGATGTTCCCCTGTTGTAACTTTTAAATGTCTTCAAATTAACTCTCAACTTTTCTGTCACGCTAACATGTCATGATGTCAACCCCTCACGCTGACATTCGAAACGTTGAAATAAGATCGCATTTCTATTTTTGTCCTGTTTAATTACCTGGATTTGGCATGATACGAAGGCTAGGTTATTTTTAAACTACAATGAACCATGATACAAATTGCAGACAAAAAAATTTAATCGCCAAACAGGGTTTGATATCCGGAATTCTTTACGACTGCTCCCGAATTTATGTCCCAGAGTTTTTTTTAAAATTTTGATGCCGAGACCAGGACTGTGATTCTTTAGATACCTGAAGCAATGTGCAAAACAATATGTGCATTGTACCCCTCGTAGCCAAAAGATTAATAGACCATCCGATGCACAGGGTAGTTTCAACACACCCAACACGAGACTCTCTCCACGGTTTTCTTTCTTTTTTTTTTGGGTGGGGGGATAAATCCGGACTCAAAAATCCAAACTCTCTCTGAGAAGTTTCAAATTGGTAATTTCTAGAAGGGGGATCCGGATTCAAATCCACCCTAAATGCCTCATCTCTGACTGGGGGCAAATAAAAATTTCTCCTGCAAGTTCAGTGCTTTGCATCACAAGACAACCTAGGTGTGGGGACAAACAAAAAGTACCCAGAGGTGAGAACTGCTATTCATACCACACATATACGTCAACATGTTTAAAATGCAATAATAATGGTGAAGATGGTAATCAACTAAATCTCTGCAGATTCACATCACATCGGTATTAATTTCCGTTAAATCCGCAACGTAAGAAATCCAATTTAAATGACTATGGTTCGCTTTCTAATTTCATGATGCTCATTTCTTCTTCGTTCCAGAATACCAACCGGCAAACAGAATACAAGTCAAAAGTTTACAAGGACAGATCTGTACTTCACTTACTTTGAGGTCTCTGTACACCACAAATCGGTTGTGCATATGTTCCAGACCAAGTATTACTTCAGCGGCATAAAAGCGAACCTAAAATACAGAAAACAAGTTTTGTCTTTACATAACCGTGCCATGATTGTGCTCAGGTGTTCGTTAAACACAAAATCTATGGAATTCACCCACATGTTATGGTAATTAAAAAATATAATACATTTTTAACTTTAGTATATTGGTCCAAAAACGTTTACCAACATTGTGTCGGGTTCAATCTCATTATGAGATGTAATTTAATCCTAACTTTGCTCTTGCTAGGTAGAGTAAGAGATAAATTGATTTAGATATAAAGAGTTAGACAGATAATGGAGATGGAGAGTGAGATGTGAATGGAGTGCTCAGAATGTCCTGAAACACACTTTTTGGTTTTGAAATCCGGTGAAATTTTGAAATTTGGGACTGTCCCACTGGACATACTGTAGTCGACCTGAACACTTTGGAGCTGCATGTTTTTTGCCCAAAAACTTTCAGCAAAACTTTGACCGCCCCCCCCCCCGGGACATAGGGAAATTTGGATTTTAGCAGACTTGGACTCAGCATCATACGTTGGAAGCTAC
>JBCAUG010020887.1:0-10690 GCA_038406175.1 Haplosyllis leylae
CAGACATCCAAAATTGTGTGGTTTTTTTTATAAATGTGTTCCTTTACAGTTTTTTCCTAATTAAGATAAATGTATGGGCTTTTTTCACATACAAGTACATCAAAATATCCTTTTGCAAATGTCCTCGGAGTGGTTGTGTCTTTTACTCTCAATACAAGTAACTAAATTTATGAATTGAATGGCTTTATTCCAACACAAACTGGTACAACATTGATAAACTATTATGGAAATTGCAGAACTCATCTCACGATGGTTCAAGTCGACATACAGCAGATTGATATGACAACTGCAAAATACGATACACACCAATTTATACGCCCAAAAGGTGCCACTTTCAGGATACACAGCAGCAATACAATTATAGAGGTTATGTAAAACCCCACATATTACACATAGACTTACTATTGCTGCTGCGGATACTGATAACCCAAGTAAAATTGGTAACGAACGAACGACCCAAAATTACAATGTATATGACAAATAATAATGGTAGAATAATGTAAAAGAATTGTTACAATCTGCAATGCTGTTGCTAACATAGGTAAAATACATAGGATAGTTAAGTGCTTATGCTGAAAGGTACATGAATACATGAATAGGAATAATGCAATAATGCGTAACCAGATAATAAACAGGAGGCAAAAATGTGAAGTTTAGCTGTGGTTTGTTGCTCTCCAGTGATATTTATCACTTGTTTCTTTAGATGGTGGTGCGTTGCGGCTAACGGAATGTTTTAGTTCCTGTTTAAGGATTCTTTTCATTATTGTAGAGTCGCAGAATCTTATTGTGCAGTCGATTGCATCCCAGTAGGCATTTAACCCAGCAGCTGTGTACCTGTTTGATTCTTTCACAAAAAAGTTGTTGTTAGTGGGGTCCCAGATTTTCTTGAGCATCAATACGGATGTATTTTCATGGCATTTCCTGGTTCTTTCTAGGCAAGCATTAAACTTGCTCCTTTCTTTGTTATTATGGAAAGAGTCATGATATGGTGCTTCAATCCATACAAAATGCGGGTAGTGCTGCTTCTGTGCTTTCACTGGGAGATAATCCCATTTAATGTCCACCAGTTTCTGGAATTCTCTCATGAGCCAATGTAAAACCCTGCCCATGTCTTTTGTAATGCCCTGGCTAGTACAGCCAAAGTACTCTATAATATCGTCATCGGGAACAACTACTACCATCTTCGGCAAATATGCTTATTTAAAGCATTTGCTAGGAGGTTGCGGTACCTACTGAACATGTTTCTGTCATAATTGTGATGTCTTTCTGTCATAAAACCTGTGATCTCGTAGTTAGTTTCGACATAACCTGGGTTGTGTTGATGACCTTGCTGTCTCTTGAAGAAATGTTGCTCAAATGACTTGAACCCAAAAGCATCACTCAGGAACCAGACTCATTCCAGGCCAGGTACATAACCTGTAAAGAGTAACCTGCAATTAGATCAGCACAATTATGATTCTATGTACCTCTTAAGTATCTGTGCACCGTGGACGATTTCCATCTACCGATTTTCTTGATATGATCGACCGAGTAATTAAATTTATTAAATAAATCGCTCACCCGGCCAATCCTTAAGGAATGGGTGTCGTACAGTAGTGGGTCGAGGTTCAGGTTACGTATTGACTCTCTCAACAGGTCACGTACAACCACCGGTGTGACAGGTGTTTGGTCTTTGAAAACAAAGATAGGTTCTTCATCATTGTCATACTGTCCACGCGCTACCACGTATTTCCTAGTCATTGCAAATGGACAGAAAAAGCGACTTTTGTAATTAAATTTATCTTCTGAATTTGCCAATCCCGAGATCTTTATCTTCTGCGGATGTGATTCCTTCCCATGTGTTTTTGATGAATAAAGCACGACAAGAATTTTATCCTTGTTGCCTCCGATGTGCATGTTCTTTGCCTTAATTGTATGATTGCTTGGCTCACTGAGGGTAAGCTCGCCAATTCTGAAGAGACCATAGTAACCTAATAACAGGATTGTCTTGTGTAGCAGCTCTAAATAAGGCTGTGTCCCACTGTATTTCCTTTGCACCTCAAACAGGATAAGTTCTAACAGGCCATATGATATGGGCAATCTGGTTTTTACCACGTCGTTTTTGAGTTTACACGCTTTTACTATACAGCTCAGTACAACCTTTTCTTCCTGCCAACAGTAGCCATCATTCCTGAGTACTGCCTTGATAGCCAAAATATAAGAAGCCAGAGTAGATGACTGTATTCCCTGTTGGACCAAGTAAGCACAGTATAAAGCTACTCTGTCCTCCCAGTTGGGCGGTTTTTTGTCTAAACGGATTAAGAATTGGTTGAATTTTCTCCATATACTCAGGTAGTTTTTATTTGTGGAGCTTCTATATTGTTTGACTTTTAGTCTCTCTATAACCTGAGTCATGTATTGACTTGAGATTCTTGACGTGTCTGATGATGAATCAGTTGAAGTTGTCCTACGCAGTCCTGTAACAGATAGAACAGTAAAGTCATTACTTAGTTCTTCCATATTTTCTCTACTGGCCATATCTGTCCTGGAATTTTGGTCGCATGCTCTTCATACTTGCCTTTCCCCAGTAGTTTGAACCTTTGAATTTGCTGTCTGGAAAGGAGATCAGCAAAAATATTTGCCTTTGTAGATATGTGCTTGGCAAAAATGCACACGTTATGTATCATGCATTCCAAGACCAACAGTCTAATAAGGACCATGCAATTTTTGCACATGGAACTGGTACGATTTATCATATAGCAGACACTCATGTTGTCACAAAACAGGACTATTCTGCGGTTTTTCATCTGGTGCAGCCAAGTTAGGACACCCATGACCACAGCGAATAATTCTAAATACTCAATGCTGGGATCACATTGTATTAGGAAGCTACTGTTCCATTTCCCATACATCCAAGATGCATTACAAATTGCACCAAATCCACCATCATTGAAATTCTTGGCTGCATCAGAGAACATTTCAATCTCTTCAGCATTCCAAATCTTGGAATAGTCCATGAAAGGTCAGCAGAAAACAGTCGGGTGCTGCAAGAAAGTTGTCCATATTTTTAAGTCTGCCAGCATTTCACTGTTCACTCTTATGTGGTGATGTGGCTTGATTGTTCCTTTCCCTGTAAAGGCATAGAGACGCCTTGCAAATGCTCTCCCAGGCTGAATGCACCGTCCTATGAAATTAAGAAAACTACAGATTTTTTGCAGCTGTTTTAATGTTATCTTCTTTTTCTTATTATTTACTACTGTGTTTATCAGTTCATAAGCCTTATCGACTTTGTCTTTGGGCACGCACACAATCTGTCTAATGGTATCAATCAAGAAACCCAAAATACCAATCTGGTCATTCCCCAGAAGGTCTTGTCCAAAGCAATTGGCATCCCGATGTGATCACAAATCCTTAAGAATGTCCTGACCTGATTGTTGCAGACTAGTTTCACCAGGGCAGCAAATAAATAGTCATCTAAATAGTTAACCAGTTTCCTGCCAGTGTGATAAGTTACCAGATGAGTGATACAGTTGCTTACCCTCTGGTAGTGACTACAGGATATTGAGGCTCCCAATGGTAGACACTTATCACAAAAATAGTACAGTTTTCCATCAATGGGAGACTCCACAGCCATGACCAAATATTTAAAATGCTCAGGCTTAATTCCTAAATTCCTAAAAGCTGCCCTGACATCTGATCTAGAAATTCTGCATCCTCTACCCTCTAAAATACACAGCTTGATTGCCTCATCAAATTCTGGGTAGTGAACACTACATTTTTCTTTGGGGGTGTTATCATTTACTGAAGTTCCGAGTCTGCGAGGGTGCGACAGGTGAAAAATTAAACGCGTCTCCTTCCCCCTGTCCTTCGGGACCAGGCCTATTGGGGACTGTATGTAATATTCAAAAGGTGGCTCTGAGAAAGGACCTGCATAGTGACCCAGCCCCACCTCTTTCATTACTTTATTCCACAAAATTGTTTTATTTCCGACGCCTTGGAACTTCAAATTTTTTGCCTTCATTTGCACTTTAGGGTCCCCTTCATACCCGATACTGAAGCCATTTCTAAAACCATTTATTATGAAGGCTGTCTCCCCTTGGTCATATTCGGAGTCAAGTAGCAGTTTTTCCAGTTTATCTGCATCAACAGGAGTTACTACACTTGTAGTGTCATAATTTTCATAGTACAATACCTCGGTCTGCATAGCTTCTACAACACAGAGTTTACATTAGTAGTTTGGATTTTGTATCTGGTGCCCCAATGTGGTGATGATGATCCCACCCCCTTCTGTGGCATTAAAATACTGGAGTGGTAGTTCAATCTCTCTACTTCCTAGTGGATTTGCCATGATGACTTGATCTTTCCTTGGGTTTGGTACCGTCCTCCTGAAAACCTTGACTACCACAGCTTTCAGTGCCCCTATTGTGTTTTCTACAGTTAAAATAACTGTGGTTCCACCCACCACAATATGTGCAGTGATGCTCATATTTACATTCCCTTGCATTGCTTCTGCACTTATTTTTGTTGTATTTCCAACCGCAATCCTCTCTCCATTCCCTCTGTTTCCCTTTAATGGCACCACTGCTGTTACCATTATTAAAGTTATTCCCAGAATTACCAAATGAGGTATTAAGTCCCCTGTTAACATGTGTATCACGCAGTGCTAAATTCCAACCCTGCATGTAGGTTTTTGCCCAGCTACGCCATGGTTTTTCCTGCATCAAGTGCCTAAAAGTGTAGTCATAAAATGCAACATTTTCCCAGTTATAGGAAGCTGCAGCTGTATTAATCATGTACACATACTGTCACACTTCAGCAGCCCGGTCTGGGTGAGCATTAGTGTAAATCGCCGCATAGACCCTGAAAGCCTGTTCCCATCTGTGTACACTGTTAATTTTAATATCCCTGGATTGAACAGGAGCCAGATAGGGATGGCCATCAGCACTTACCCATTCAAATCTCTCCTCTTTCCTGAAACATGCTCTCTCATTCGGGAGTAACTTTTCAAGGTCAACGTAATCCCCCTTTACAATTTTGTTTTTTAAACTGTCATCTACATGGCAGGTAACATGGAAAAAATCATTGTCACTATCTAGAAATCTCTTAAGTTCTAGCTCATTTGTAAAATAATTATCCATCCTCAACTCACCTTTAGGAGCATTGATAGTGGCCTTGAACTTCTCAGCATCCAGGAGTATCTGATCAGCATGGTCCCTGGTCTCTGCATCGGAGGCACGTCTAGGTTGGGGTGGAGTGCGGTAGCAGTGCTGATCTGGTGGTGACACAGATGAACTTGGTGTTCTGTTCTGGGCTCTACTGTGTCAGGATCTGCCATGGCCTCGGGAACGTGATCATCTTGATCTTGACCTTGACCTTGTTCTTGACCTCCTGTGTGATCGACTCCATCTCCTGTGCTCATGTTGACGAGGCCTTCCCCACGACTCACTCCTCCTCAGCTTGGATCTGGACCTTGACCTTGACCTTGTAGGCTCCCTGCTTATGGTAGCACGTCCGTCGTCTTCGGATTCAGATCTTGCTGATTCAGCTGCTGTGCCCTCAGTGTCATCACTTGTCTCCTGCATTGGTCTCCTTTCTGTGTGAGTCCACGGCCCCTCAGGTGTGTCACCACCCAAAGCAATCCTGAGACTTTCTACAAAATTAGAGATTTGATTAACCACATTTAACCTTTCCTGCTGATTGCTACCATCCTGTCTCACCCGCTTAGTTAAAGCTGGGAAATAGATAGTGGTATCCAAGGGTGATTAACTAGGTTTCCTCCTCCCGACTTACCTTTAGCTGGCTTTGGTGTGTTACCCTTGCTACTTTCTCCTCCACTAGCTTCTTGTCTAGCCGCTATGGCTAACAGGACCTTCCTGTTCACTTCTTCTTTGATGTATCGCTGAACATCCTCACTATTAGTGAATTTAATTGGGGTAGTAATTGCTTCTTTATTCCTTCCTCCCACTGTGGTTATGCGGGATGACTCCCCCTGCTCCCTGTTTGAAGATTTATGATGTGCAATACGTGAAGCATTTATGGTATCTTGTATTTCGTCGAAATCATAATTAAATTCATCTTCTGAGGAACCAATGGAGACCAGGGCATTGTCTCCCACTACACTATTGCAGTGATCAAATTCCTTAGCTTCCCCTCTTGCACTTGATGCACTGGGGTCCCTAGATCTAGATCCACCTCACTTATGCAAAGGGCTTTTGCCCGCATTCTCCACAGCAATCCCTCCTTTATTGGCCTTATTCCCCTTTTCATTTGCTTTTAACTTTTTAGCACCTCCTTTAGGAGTCGCTTTTTGTTTATTTACTCATTTCCTTGATTTTGTTTTTGGAGACGCCATGCCAACGGTTGCGGCTATTTCAGCCTGTTTTAACCGGGCAATTTCTCAATAGATTTCCCATCAGGTTTACCTGACCTGGTTCTCAAATTGTGCTTTGCTCCTACAGGATTCATTGTTGTCCAAAATTTTCTGTGAATTTATCACAAAACAGTTCAAAATTCAAGTATTTAACTTTCTGATTTAAATGTTGATGCATTCATGTTGGAAGCCAGCCTATGACGTCAGTTATGATGCAAAAACGTTGTGACGTAAACAATTACCGTTACTGCAGTATCTCGAGTAAAACCCATTTTAAGAATTAAAATGAACCTTTAAAACATTTTAAAATAGCCTCTTTACATATGGTCCATAATTAAAATGAAAAACTCATCTTATATACATATCCATAAAAAATATTTTTTCTGAACAGCAATAACATATTATATATTAATTATATATTAATTAGCAATAACATATTATATAGGTAAAAAAATCAGACCAATCAACTAAAATTATACAACATAAAACAATTCACATAAGATGTATATTTGAAAAATTATACAAATGTCACTATTATTTTTCATGTAATACATCATTGTCATTGACTTCTTAACATCTAGCTATCTAAGTATACAACATCCTCTTCTGGTTCTTTGTACAGTTGGACAATTTGTTCATCACGTCATTATACTTCATTTCAGAGCCACGATCTTCATTTCAAATATCACCAATTGCTCATAATATTTGCCTGTATACCATTTTACTTCCCCATTATTTTTGTACCAAGAACAAATTTACGGTACTTAATTTGTGCAGTGAGAGTATCTTTCTGCTTTGTAGATCTACTTGGTACAGCTTCTAACTGTCCCTCATTTCACTTAGACTTCCCACAGATCGCCACACTTTTCTAATTTTGAATTAACACTTTCTTTTCTTTGCTCTTTCTCCTTAGCTTGTTTTGCTATCTTCATCTTTCTTTCTTCCATGATATTATTTCATCTATGTCAAACTTTCCACTTCATTGTTTTGTAAATAATCCTTTCTTTTCTGTAAATAAAATAGACCATCCCATTCATTGCAATGCTTACTGCTTGTTGATTCTCTATCAGCTGTCTGTCCAACTGTGCAAAGTCACATTCACAAATGATATTATTCTTTGTCTAATTCATCACTTCATCTGATGGACTATATAAAGCACTTGTTAAAAGGTAACTGATCTGAAAGTTGGAATCTTAGCATTTTTGCCCCAGAATAGCAGATTATCCTCAAGGAATTCTCAGTAAGACTATCCAACTCAGCAGCATTTGTTTTTTTAATAGTTCATGATAAACATCATCCTTCACAGTAATAAATCCTGGTACAACTCCCTCAGTCAGTAGCAGCTTAGAGTCTTTGGAAAATTGCTGCATTTGCTTTACAACATTCCACATATCATTTAGTTGAAATGCATGAAATGTTTTATTTTTGATGACTCTAAACAAAGGGCTTGTGCTTAGAATCTCAAGAGCTCCAAACCACGTTTTACAGCAGCAATAGAGGACAGAAGTTTGTTTTGTTGTAAAGAAAAGTCATCAAGTTAATTACTCACATATTTGTAACAGTAGTATGCAACTGTACTCTGAACAAAGGAAACATATGTAGTGAAACAAAATGATTTTCCTCACACATCCTTGATAAGTATGGCTCAAAGAAGTGAACAGCTCCTACTTGCTGGTATTTGTGACCTCTTGGAAAAGCCTTTGATAATTCCAAAGAAACTGACATGATCTGGCTTGTGGCTTTGGGAATGCAACTGTCGTCGCGATCCTGGCCAATGATTCCTGTGCTATTAATCCAAGATTTTGTGTAGTGTTAGCCAGAACATATGTACAAATGAATTAATTAAAACAAGTTACCACTATCATCCGCTCTCCAGAACCAATGTCAATGTTTGTCTGTTTATCAGAGCAATTTTCCATTCAAATTATCGAATATTCGCTTTGTAATGACTTTGCCTGCAGGCAGGAAAATATGTGCCTGTATTCCCCACAGAGAAAATATGACCTGCATGAATGAAGCAACATGCAAGTCAATTTGTTGAGAAGTATGTGAAAAGAAGTCAAAAGAATTACTTATTTCAACAAGACAGTCCTCCTGACCGCAAGAGGCGTACCACCCGCCGCGTAGCAAGCACTCACTCTCCTGTCCGGGGGAGGGGGGTTATCCCTTTCCTCACTGGTGGGGTACCCCTGTACTGGCCAGGGGGATATCCGCATCCAGGTGGCGATGGTGGCTGGGTACCCCTGTCCTGGGTGGGGTGGAGGGGGTAAAGCTATCTTGGCTGGGGATAGTACCCATATCCTGGCTTCGGGTGTCCTGGGATGCAACCCTCGCCAGGACCATTGACAGGACTACAGTAGCCCCTCCCTGTGGACGTCCTCCGGAATGCGGGCGGTAAATATGTATCACAACATGAAAGAAGTTAAAATCCCAGCATACAAAACAATGGGGATGCAATGTCGCCCTCAACAACAATGGAATAATTTCACGAGTCCCAAACATTTTCAAAAGAGTATTATATTCTTTTTGACTATCTCATTGAGTCCTACACTTTTCCTGCTTGAACAAGGCTTTGTCTTGATCACGAGAGCATCACAGTGATTTGGCAGCTTTATGAAGGAGGGGGTCATGTCAAACGATAATCCTGGGAACAAATCTGAATATCTATCTATCATCTGAACCCAAGACTCAAAATCTATCCCGAGGGATCAGTCAAGTCCAATGAAATAGTGACATTGCTATTACTTTTGACCCTGATCTTTGACCGACGTGTATCGAATAGATTAAGAAAAGATAACTTGTCGTAATTGACAAAATTGATCTTGATTTGTCTTTGACGAATGTACATTTACACATTTGAAACTTTGCAAATTGTTTTTTTTACATATTGTCATGAAATCTTGAACTTTAGGTCATATTTGTTTTTCTGAAGAGGTGAAGAACGTCATGTTTGAACATTATCAAATCACATTGGTGAAAAGTTATAACAAAACAATCAAATGAAATATTTTAAAAAACAACAAACAGAAACCAATTTTAGAATATCTGAAGTACTTCATGACTGGTTTCAAGACTTTACAATTGGCAATAATTCCTCAATATGTTGGTACCTGTATTTTGAGTAGTCCTAAATGCCGAGAAAATTGTCGATGTGATTACAAACCAGTATTTCGCTTCGGAATTATATTTTATCAGTTTATGCCAACACGTTGAGTAAAATTTTCAGTTGGCACACGCCTTTTTCGGGTTCATGTCAGAACTTGTCAGACAAAGTGTTGCGAAAGAAAATTGTGTGTTATAATTCACATAAACCACCGCTTTTTGTAAAAGTTGGCAGAGTGAACTTAACAATAGTTTTTCCTAGTTAATGTCATAAGCATTTCATTTTCTGTAATTAAGTGTTTGTGGCTGCACAGGAAAATCTTCCAGTAAACGCAAATTTGTTGTACCAGCAAGAAGGCAATGAGAAAATTAGCCTGAAGAGCAAAATAAATGGCGCATCCACATGCAAAACTTGCTCAATTCAATTTGACAGCGAAATGTACCAAGGCAACTGATACCGTTCCACATTAAACATTCTGTGATTCATCTCAAAGTAATTGTACTGAATTTGAAGTAATTTTACGTGATGGTCTATTACTTTATTGAGATAGACAGGAAATACAAAATAATATAGTTGAAATGTGGTGAAATTTTGCTGTTTTTTTTTTCAACACATTTTTGTAGATTACAATTTGCTGTATTGAAAACGACAAACGTGTGTTGCCTGTTTTCAAGCCAAAGTTACAAAATGAGCTATTGCAGTGACTCTACACCCTGCACCCGTACCGGTACGTCTTTACTGATTATTTCTCTTTCCTTGTAGTTTACTGACTTTTGAACAAATCTGCAAAACATCTGGTTAATTATGTATAATATATTTAATAAGCTAGGTAATTCAGTTCTCCAACATATGGATCAAATTTTAACATGTTATACATCGTATTTTCGCTGTTTGCAATTGAATGGCATTAAATACAAATATGGCCAAACTAGTTTCCATTTTATAAAGGGTAAAATATCAATTTCAGACATGAAAAAAGATTGGAAGCATTGCAGTAGCGGATCCTGGATAAAATTTGATCAAGGGGATCCCAGAAAACTTTTCCAAGTTTTTGCCGACGTAGCGAAGAGAAGTTTAGTGCGTGAAGCGAGCCAAGATTGGCCAGGGTCAAGGGTCAACTTGGGTCTCTGGAAACGTTTGCATTTGAAATTGTTAAATATGCTGCAGGGTACGACACGTGCCTAAGCACTTACAGGGAGGGCTCCGCCCATACCCTAGACCCGTAATACACCGGCCAA
>JBCAUG010020898.1:0-21218 GCA_038406175.1 Haplosyllis leylae
ACAGTTACTACCCGTTGGTTAGTTTGTTTCCAACCATTCTGTGAAGTTTTACATGATTCTGTAAATTATTTCTTGCGTTATAGAGAAACATGTGGGTGAGGACGGTACACTGTTAACAAAACCTCTGGCTGGAAAAGGGTTAACCACAACATTGCTTTAGCAGTGGGGGATCCAAGGGGACGCCAGGAACACGTGCCCCCCCACCCCATCTGGAAAATCCTGGATCCGCCACTTGTTTGCAGATGAAGAGATCAATTTATTAAAATATAAGGAGATAAAGAGATATAATGAAAAAAAAAGAATACCGAGATGAAGAGTGAGATGAAGAGATGAAAGGGGTCCGAAAAAGTATCACGCCAAATCTGCAGAGAAGTCCAATGGGAAAAACACATTGTGGTTTTGGAACTTTTGAAATCTGACAAAATTTTGAAAATTAGAAACTTTTGTAACTTTCACAAACGTTCGCGCGGACATCACAGTGACCAGATAAGTCGCTCTGCTCTTGGGACAGCGCGACTAAAAATATATGAGTGATGAATTTTACCTCTTTACGCGAAGGCGGTTTGGACGGAAGTCTAATGAAAGGCTGTGTCATCTTCTCCTTCATTTTGGGTTTTGGAGGAGGCGGTGGCGGCGCTTCAACAGGCTCTGGTTCAGGCGCAAGCGGCTGAAAAATTAATTGTTTTCTTGTCTATTTTGGTGCAGTTTAAGAAAACAGATTCTTTAAACTGAAGTACAGTGTTTCATTGAGTTTCATAGCAGATCAAATACAAATATCAAATACAAATGCATAGGACGAAAAATTGCACGATGAAACCCTTTTCTTTCGAGTGAAGAAAATAACTATACTGGAATTGCTTTACTTTTCCTATCACTTCTTGGTGTAAACACTGTTTGAAATTTATATATAACTATATATTGTTCTTAATATTCCTCTTCTGCTCACACTAACCACAGACTTTTAAAAAATTCACACAGTGACAGTCCATTCCGACTATTCTCTGCGAAGCAAGTGATGAAAATTGATTGCTAGTGTAGAAATCGTCACGGTTGATCACTAGCTAAGGATATGAATAGTGATTGCTGTGCAACTTTTCCAAACTTACAGAACAAAAATCAGGAAATTATACCAAAGGCATTTGTATATTTAGTCTGACCCACTGAATGGATCGTTTCATCATTAGATCTGATATTCTTCTTGGTTCAAAACGATACGAAGATCTGCTGCTCGGTGGTGACGCCGGCTTCAATAATAATCGCGAATATAGTTGCTTGTTTTTCTTTTTTTAACTTTCAGTGCAGATCGTTTATTTAATTATGACTAAATTGTAGGGAATAATTTCACACGTATTTTTAAATTAAATCTATCAAAACGTGGTCCTTCACTCATGCGGAGAAAAAGGAAGCTAGAATCAGTGGTCCTGACCACTATTTTTAACGCTTCATAAGGACCACGAAAGTGATTCGCAAAGTTTAATACTTTCAACCCGGAATAAAATCTGCAAATTTAATTTTGTGAGTTTTTTCCTTTTTCCAAAAACGGTCGATATGGAAACTGGTGGGTATGTTTTTTTTTTACAGAGACACATAAATTAGAGAACTGGATTACCGGTGGCGTCGGTACTCTCGCAAGCATCCGCTGAACTTTGTTCATGACCACCGCTGCAGTTTCCACTTTCTTTTCCTTCTTTTCTTCCGGCTCAGAATCGTAATCCAGATAGATAGTGGAATCTCGGAACTCCAACTCCGCCTTTTTGGGTTCAGCGCGTTTTTGTTTTGGAGGCAGGAAGCGCACGGATTTTTTAAGCTGAAATATGAAAGAACAAAATCAATGTGCCAACTACAGGTTTAGGCTGAAAAATTATGATTTCTTATATATTTCATACTTTTCAATGGAAAACTGTCAATTTTATAAGTGCGCTTGCACCAGAGGATACTGTTGAGAGTACAAAGTATTGAAGCGATGAACTAAAAATTCCAATGAATAATTCAAGCTAACAATGATTTTCACCACATGCAGTTCAAATCAGAAACTGAACAGATTTCATCTGAACATCATAATCTTTGTTCGGTGAACTGATAAGACTTTAGTTCCGTTACTCCTTCAGGTAACATTACGTACGTAGAAACCACAAAAGCAAAGCTTAATATTCTTATACTTACTCGTATTACGTGCAGAACAGCAAGTGACGCAGAAAAGCAGGTGATCGTATAAAATACATGTGAATAAAAATATATATGTGAGTTTACGTGATACTTTTAACTCTTAGTGCAATTAGTGTTGTGAAACGTGAAACCTACGGTCACTCATACAGAGCCAACCTTCCGGTTGATTGTTTTGACAAAATTATTATTTTAATTTTCTTAATAAATGACCGTAAACCTCAAGTTCATCGTATTAAATAATTAAGTTACCTTTCCCACTTTTAGTAACATAGAATGTTATAATCTTCTTAAAACACTATTAATATTTCTGATCAAGAACTCCTCGTACCAAGTTACAACATATTGTTAGCTTCGTTTGATGACAGATTTTAAGACACGTGAAGAAAGCAGGTAGTTCAAACCACACTTTTCGTCACACTTCACTGTTAATGGTGGTTGCATTCATCACAGGTTTTGTTAGAAATGATTACATACTAAATTACACCACTCCAATGAAATATAAATAAAAATATCGAATTCTACTGCGGGGTGACTGGATTGGGAACAGGTTTCAGATTAAGTGGTATGAATAATCAAGAATTTCTTTTCTATTTCAGGATAATTTCAATTGACAAAAGTGAAAAAGGTTCACGAGATGCGACATTTTGCAATATTGTAGGACAAAAGTGTGCTTTCTATAAAACACAAGAAACCTACTTCCTCTTCCATTCTCTTTGAGCGATAAAATATAAAACACTTTTAAGTCATTATTTCAATGAGTTAATGTCTCATCAAGCAAAGTTTCCATTTAAAAACCGTAATAACTTCAACATTAAAACGAAAGAAATAATATCCAGCACCAGGCCTTATCTTTGAGTGCAGCGTGCGAAGTTGGCATTACCTTCTCATTTAGGGCAGCAATTTGTTTCAACTGTTCATCCGTTAATCCGGGTGGACGGTATTCCTTTTCCGGATTCTTAGCCTCGTCCAATTCGTGTTGAGGCCACAACAACCGTAACAACACTGAGTTTGGTACGTAACAGTCTGGTTTGATCGGCGGTCTCTCCTCGTCCGACTCACACGGCTGGTGTGCAGTATGGGCAGGAGGGAAGAACCCTGTCGGTTCTTTCTCGGGTTTGTACACATCTTTCGCTGTGTAAATACACAATATATGAAAACATAAAGGTATAATTATCATTATTTTTTGCCACCAGCTCAACTTCGGTTGAGTAAAACCAAAATAGTTCAGGGACATGAGTCACCAACTTCGTAAGAAATTACTACTTGGTATGGAACATGGCTCATACCATTCTTTCAGAGCGAACTACTGAGACCAGTAAGATGAATACGTACGTGGGGCAGGAGGACCCTTAACCAACTGTTCCAAGGTATCTTCGGGGTACAAATCGTGATGTGGCATCTGAAAAGATTTGTCTTTCGTGCAAAGAACATTTGCATGTCTCAGATAATCTGCTACTGGATTTTATTTTAAAACGCGACCACAAATGTTCAGTGTAACATTTACCTGTATTTTTGGTCTGTCATAGAAGAACTTGAGATACTTGTCGAATGCCTCAGATCTTGTTTGTGGTGTAGATTTTGGTTTACGCTTCGAGGTGAGTTGTCCATCTCGTAATTGAGCCAACTCTTTGTCCCTCTCTCCTATCCTATTAAATGCCTGATAACGAAACCGATATTTTCAATCTCATCTTTACATCAATTATTAAAGATCTTTACATATGTCGTTGTGACAAGGAATACACTGTTGTGCTTGGGTATGCATTTGGTCAGCGGCTTTTTGCAGGAAGAGTATTTCAAGAATAATTACCATGTTATAACAGTTATGCCTTCTTGTTAAATAAGATGTTCATCTGTACCTGTTCTCTGACAATCTTTTCTCTCATAACTTCATCCGTTTCATCATCTGTCAACATGTCCACAAAATGAGTAAACCTGAAAGTGATAGAGTGTATCAAGCACCATTTTCATACCTCAGACAAATCTACTGAATCAGAATGACTTACTTTATCAGGAAATAAGATTAGCACAGTTGCTATAGCTATCGATTAGTTCAAACCAGCCAGTTCAGAAATATGACGAAACATAAAAATAATACTAAACGAAAACTACCAGGTAACCACGAACCTGTATGGTATGTATGATTGTTGACACCATCCATGTACCGGTTCACTACACACAGAAAAACACCACAAGTAGAGATTTACATATATAAAGAGATGGTTCACAACTCTAGAACCAACCACCTTTCAAGATTAACAAAAATCAAGATGTGAGAAAGATTGTTAGAACAAAAATTATTTACAGCAGAGTAACATAAAAGATAAGAAACTATCAAGACGATACGTAAAAAACATGAGTAAATTCTCTCATGAACAAGATACACTTTACAACTACACAACTAGGAACAACAGGGGCAACTTGATACTACTAAGAGAGCAAACACTGTTTGTTATTTCTAGTTAATGAAGGTGAATGTTCATACTTGAATGATGACTGTGCCGCTTTCAGTCGTTTCACATCTTCACGTGACAAGCCGACTAAGAGTTCACTGTTAAATGGCAAAGCTTTCTCAACGACTGGCTGTGGAAAGTGCATGGACACCATTTTAAATCTGTAGTTCTTTGGCATATCTAAAACACAGATGGTACACCTTAACTATGCATCAATGAAAAGTTCGGTCAAACCTTGTAACTTAACGGCTTTTGAACTTACAATTTTTGTAATCAATGATGTGAACATGGTCTCCTATTCCAACAAGCAGATCGCCTTTACTACTGCAGAATGTGATGCTATGTGGTCGGGCGTTCAACTTTATTACTCGAATCAATATGTTGTTTTCATTCCAAATACGAACAGTATTGTCCAAACTTGACGAAGCGATTATCTTCATTTTATTACAACTAGCGAGTCCCGTGATTGTGTCCATATGGTCATCCTCCGGGCCATGATCATGACGATCTATCAAAACAAAATGCACATTTGTAGAATCCATTGATTTGGAAATTTATGATTTATCATGTAAAATACATCATACCAAACAACAACAAATTGTATTCACTCTTTTTATCCAGATTATACATAACGACATTGTAGGTTGCTGTCGTGTGCTCCTGAAACGCTACAGCCAACTTCCCCTTCATTACCGTCATGTGGACTGGCGTGTGGGCACAGTAAAATGACATCAACGGCGCCAACGATTCTTGAGCATACGGATATAATCTCCAGATTTTTATAATGTTATCTGCAGGGAAATATACCCATACATGAGATTTGACGTAAATTTTAAAAGAACTAAATTTCCTTGTTAACATAAAAAAGATCTTACCTCTACCAGCAGAAATAAGTTGATCACTTTTCGAATTTGCTATCATTGTCAGAACACCTTTCGATCCATGAGCCTGAAAGTGGTAAAATATTAAGCATCGGAAAGTTTTTTTTTCTTCGCTACATTAAACTACAATACAATGCTTATCGCTTTACCAAATAATTGTACCTCAATTTCGAAGTCAATTTTTCCCGTTTCCATGTCAAACACACAAATGTATCCGTCTCTTCTTCCACCCAGAAGCAGCGTTCTGTTTGCAGAGTTGGCCCTTGGTGTCCCTCCCAAGCCTCTCGCACTTATCGCACGTTTCATAGTGCCCCAAGTGTCAGAACTTATTTCGGTTGATATTACATATTCGTACACAAGCAGATAATTGCAGGCCTCTGAAAAAAGACATTAGCTTGCGTTAATGGTTAGTTAGGGAAAACAAGAATTGCTCCAACCAGTTGAAAAAGCTAGTTTTGAATAAATAAACGACTCACTCTGAGGATCTTTGCATTTCCACTCACTAATGATTTTGCACGGATTTGTACTTGTACTGCATTTTACTATATCTCCATTGGAAAACACAGCAAACATCAATTCTGAAGGCAAAGAAACGTTATACAGGAACAATATTTGACACATAAGTAACCCTGATATTTGCTATGAAAAACTACATTTAACGTTATAGATCTTCTTACCACTTTCAATGGTGTATGCAGCGTCTACGAGGCCCCTTCTTGAGTCGACCAGGAGGGTTGTAATGATATCACCATTTAAAGGACATAAAATTCGTACGCTGGAGTCTTTACACAACAAAACGCATCTCGGTGGAAAACCTGGATGGTCTGTTGACTTCATATTTAACACCCTGTAGCTGGAAAATGATGACACCTTTTTTTTAAAAAAGCGATCCAACTTGATCACTTCGTAATCATTATATTGTGTCCCTACTGAAACAGCGCACACATTGAAAATTCAAGAGAGCTATTCACCCAACACGAGTGTGTAATGTGTGCACATGTTGTATTTTCCATAGGTCAGCATGACTGTAGGACACAGATCCAAATTCCTCTTGGTTGATTGCTGTCACCAAGCTCAATACCGGTTCTGTTGTCGAGACACTAGCAAAGATAGAATGAAATATTTTTAAAACAAAATTCATAGAAATGCATGTTAAGAACAAAACAATGTTTCTTTTTTATCTTTGGAGGACAAACTAAATTTCGACTTTCAATTGAATCAATTCGTTTACCTTGCACATGGTTACGATGATGCGAGTTTAAGTATATTATCTTAATAATATTTTAATTTGCTAAACTTACATATCCACCTCGTCACACGTTTCCAGACTCCACACTCGAATTGTACAGTCCAAACTTGCTGACATTATCAAAGGACCATAAGGAAATAAAGCAAGAGACGCTATCGCATCTCCATGCCCAACAAACACTAGCTGAAGGTGCCATTTGTCATCCCACACCTTAACTAAAATGAACAATCACATTATCAAGGTAGTTTTTCAGCTGAGAATTAAAAGCTGTTTCGAGTTTCTAAATTTTAACAAAGAGCATATCACGTACTTGAACCATCCTTTGACGCTGTTACGAGATACTTGAGAGGATTGAAGAATAAAAGTGCAGTAATCATTCTAACGTGCAGTTCTCTCTTCACTTCCAGTAGCCTTCCTTCATATAAATTAAACACCTGCAAAACAATTATGGTACGTTGTCTATAACTGAAATTCATATCCGTAGACACCCGTAAAACCTGTGAAACTCGTCTATTACACTTCAACCGCATACCGCTACACTGGTTCCAGAGGCACCAAAAGCCTTTTGAGTTCTGCTCGCTGTTTCTTCCAGCACGAGATGGGAATAAACAGTATAATCGTCCAAGTCTTCTGTCGATGTCTTCCTTGGTAATAAATGTCTACCACCATATCGGAAAACCCAACTCTGGAAATTACATTTTGTGAATTATATTTTTCATTCTGAAACTTTGATTTTCAGACACTCCCATTTTGTGGAAACTACAACGTATTAGTTCACGCTAAAATAAATGATTTTATGCTTAAAAAGTTTTTTTTAAACTAACAGTGAGATGGCCTGGCCCAATTGTGACTATTTCTCCAATATTTTCGTTGTAAACAGCTGACACAATTGGCCCTGGAGCTTCTGATGTTGACGAAACTTCAAACTCATGGTTCATCAACTGCATTAAAAATCAAGACTTAGAAACACATTTACCGAAGTTACTTTAAAGTTGAAATTAAATGACAAATGAAAATGTAAAAATGTTAACTGCGTAACTTGTTTTACAAATCTTTTCCTTCCTAGGCGCTAAAGAAGAACTGGGTAATTCACTTAGGTAATTCAAATATCGCTGTTGTTATTTAAAGTATTTTTTCTTTTTTCTCCCAAAAAATGTACCTACCTTAGCTTGAGACCGCACAAACACCTGCATAGATTAGTAAAGTGCAAAGTAAGGACATAAAACTGGTGAAGTGCAAAGCAAGCAACCAAGCTTTTTTAATAAAGGTGCATTAAGACTGACATGTGTGTGAAGTATTTGCATTGTCTGTATTGCAGAAATTTTGTCATTTCGAATAAATTACTGCTTCAATTTATTTCAGTAAGTTCAGGTACACTACACCATGATTCATTCAAAGTTGTTATAATTTTCGACTTTGTTTTGAACAACTGTCAGCAAAACAACACCTTGAACAAGCGGTGAGTTACAAACTTCTTAAAGAAATTCTTAAAAGTTTGATTAAATTGACACACATTAATTCTCGATCAACTGGTAGTGCAAAGGACGAACAACTTAAGACAGTGAGTTGTTCCGTGCAGGGTGACTTGTGCATCAAAACTAGTCTGTGTTAGTATGAACGAACTTAAATTAAAACACAGGAATTGCACGACAGAGTAACCAACAGAGCGCATACCACGAGTCTCGATGTTCCTGGTGTCCATCCAACATACAGATTCATGTGTGCTACAAATATCAGTCTACTAACTGGTTCAGCAGGGGTAAAAATATCCTTCTTCCTACCATCTTTCATGAACAGTCGAATCACTTTATCATCAAGAGTCAGGTATTCCTGAAAGGAAAGAGAAAACATCACATGAATATTACATGTTTAGTGGACAATGTTGACCATTCTTGGATTTTGATAAATCATAATGTATTGAATTGTTTCATATTAAATTTAATTCATTCAAATTTTCAAAATTTGGACTCTCCATGACCTTAATTATCCTTTGGGGTTCCTGAAAGGATTATTTAATCCATATTAGGTTGGTCAAGTCGGCAAATCTTGGATTTTAATGAATCTACATACATCAAATTTGTAATAATTATTAATTGTCCTAAATGTTAAAATTTAGACTCCATGAGATGTCTGGGAGCCCAAACCAAAGTAACAAATCAATTATGAAGTGATCCCATGACTTGTGCTAAATTACATATTCAGACAAAATTATTAACTGAATATTTAACGTTCGTGTCCCTAAAAACAACCTTCAACATTGAAAACTGACAATGTAAAGATTCTGGTTACCTTCGTTTTCTTGTTGTGAAGTATTTGGTTCACGGGGTTTACATGATTCAGTCTCCGATTTTGATGTACACCGTGGCTGATGACCATGTCTTTGATATCCGCCTTGTTCACAAGCTCGATGGCATTTTTAACACAATGTCGGATAAGCCTCCAGGCATACTGAGCCTTATTTTCATTTTCCTCTTGATCCGGTTTACTGAAATGGCTCAAACGAGACTCTGCTCTCATCATTTCCTCCACCTTCGAGCTTGCAGTGCTCACCGACCTGTCCTCACATTTCACCTCTTCCTTCAACTTTGTCATGGTTGTGGGGAGGTAGGCCAAGCCTACACTATGTGGGGTTTTCACTTCTGGCTGGTTCGAGATGCATCCTAAAAGTTTTGAAATTGAAGATTTTTATCTTTCATCAACGGTGTTCATGTCTTTCCATTTAGTTAAATTAAAAGTTTGAAGATCTGTTATCATTTATCCGGGGTGTTTCATGTCTTTCCATTTGGTTAAACAGAGCTCTGTAATACGTTTAATTTGGCTAAAGTCTTCGAGAAAAGATCAAGATTAGTAAGGAAAGAATTCAAATGGGTCGTCTGCAGTCAATCTGAGATAACTGACAAAACTGAGCATTTCAACATGTATACTCATCCTTCACACATAATTTATTACCTTGAAAGTTATGTTTTCCAATCTTATTCCACTACAGTTATAAGTTTAGGAAAAAAGTTAAAATGTCACTTCCCCTCACATGTCGTCGCCATGGTTGCATGTAAACGAACCATGTGACCCTTGACCTATATTTAGACTAAGTCTAGATGTCAGCACTAAACACACGTTCCTGCCACCTTTCGTTAAATGTTACTACATTTGTGTTATGAGTTCTCTTCCGTTTTGCTGTGCTGATTTTCTAACTATACGGTAATATAATAAACATACAAGGACAACATGTGTAGATATAGTATATCCATATAAATATGTGTAGTAAGTGTTTACATTTAATTTGTACAGTACGATCTAAATTTACTTTCCAAAGAGAAGTGATCACTGATGGTCGCTCATTCACATGATCCAGAATCACAAACAAGATCTAGATCTACTGTGTAAAGTTATTTGGCGGAGTTTTAGTTTTACAAAAATGACATTCCGTGGCGGATCAAGAGACTGCCAATATTCTTCATTACTTTTTTTGCGGCAGACCGGGGTAATCTACTTTGTTGAGAACAATATCTCCAGGCTGTTCAGCAAAAGTAATCTACTTTTTTGCCGCCCCCCCCCCCCGCGGATACAGGAGGACTACCCCGCCCCGCACTGGATACAGGAGGACTCAGTACGCCTCAAGCGACTTCTATATTCGTGCTATGATGTTTTTTTTGTTTTTTATAAATTAATCGCAGGCTGCTGTCATGGAGTCAAATAACACAGGAGATGAAATGATTGAAGAAACTTGGCAACGACTTGTGGCCTTGCTTCAACATGCGGACAGAACTTTCAAAATTCGAGATCGGTATCAAACTACCCGCCAACTAGCCAGAGAGTATCCAACAGTTGCAGTATGTTCGGCCGTTTTCCTTGCGGCATGTTCAGTACCACTGATGTGCTTCGTTACTTTCGCTGTAATATCCACGGTTATCACCTTCTGCGGATTTCTTTTTGTTGAAGGTAGGTACAGATGGCGGAAGGACTCATGGCAACGACCAATAATCATTTAGCGTAATTACTGAACTTGTAGAATTGATCACATTGCTTTGACAGTCTTTGCCAATAGCATATCCGGGTCGACAAAATAAAGACTTCACATTCCTTGGCCTCGTCTCCACCCAGCTTCTGGATCCGCTACTGTAAAATTACCCTGTACTTTTTAATCTAAGTAAGATGTTGATTCCGAACACTGGTGCGTATTTTCTTTTCCAGGTGTTTTGCTGACGATTGGAACAGTTATATTGAGTGGAACGTTGATGGTGATTGTGGCTGTGACATGTGGTTTTCTTATTAGCGTGGCCTTCGTACTTGCCCTTTCCATCGGTGCAAAGTACGTTTGGATGTCATGTAATAAATATGCAAGCGCCTGGATCAGTCGCTTTCGACATCAGTGCTGGGAATATGCTTCGTACAAAGAAGTATGGCAGAGTGACAAGACAAGTGAACCGGAGGAACTGCGGCCAAAAAACTATATCAATTCCTCGAGCCTCGTAAAATCTGACCGTGAGAATAACGCTTCGAAGACCGATTGACAAGTATGGTCAAAGGGGTATGTATGGTAATCAACCAATTTCACACTGAGAAAGCATTCACATTGAACATAAGCATAACATTTAAGGGTCTTGTCGGAGCGTGTCTATTAGCACAGTTGCGTAAAATTGATTCTGTTCACGCCACCACAAACTCAAACCCAGCGCAGATGTGAATGAACCCAAAGACAGATAATTTCCCATTGCACAGACATCTTTACACTTACTGTTTATTTTAATTTACTTTGTTCGTTACAGTCTCAGCTATTTTTCTAACAAATGTTTAAATACCGTTTTGTTTCTGTTCCCTATTTATTTGAAACTGTTTTGAATAATACGCATGAAAAAAGTTGGCCAAGTGCTGTTCCATTGTTTAGAATTCTGTGACGAATTTAAATACTAAAGGTTGTTCAGATAAAAATATGTAAGGTTGCATGCAGTGTATAACTTAAGAATTCACTTCAACGGTTCCACCGTTTCAACGGTTCCACCGTTTTAACGTCAAATTTAACTTGCCCGGATGAGAATCAACTTGCCAAACTAAGATTTGATACAAAACTTAAAAATTGAGGAGGTAGGAAAGTGCTCCTGTGTTCCTTATATTTTTCTGAAATGTCAATTTGTCCATTCCGGCTGAGTAGTTTAGACGTCACGGGCGAGCATATTAGTGTTTAAGATATTCACTGCGCATGATATACCCAACAAAGATTAAATTTTTTATGAGATATTTGTTTGTACGATGTCTGATTTAACTGCTTATAATCCTTGTTTAAAATGTACTTGCATTCCTTACACCGCTGCAGTCTTGATAAAACACCAGAAACGTAATAGGGTTGCAGATTTATTGGTAAACAAGTTTCCTTTGTGCAGTTTGTTCACATTTACCATAATATTCTACTAAAGGTTTTTGGATTTCTTCCGTCTTAAATCAAATGTAAATTTTGTTTCTATTTTTACTTGCTTTTATTTGGAAAAAAAAAGTCTTGAGAAAAAAAATTATGTTGATTTTACTATTTCGCCGTTATCTTTACCATTAATAATTTCAACGAAATATTCGGTTGACTTCACCGCTAATCGCTCAATATGGTCGACTCTTACCTATTGAAACAGTATTCTTTTGCCCAACTTACATAAAGCAGTCTATGTTCTGAAACAAATATCCTTCTTCGTTCCGAAAAAACAACAATTTTGTATCCCCATAAATATGTAACATTGATAAATTTGCTCTCATCTTTCCAAGTCGCATATATCTCTGTCTGAAAGGCGACCTTAAACGTCAAAGAGCACCAATCTTTTTCTTTCTTTGGAAATTCGGCCACGGCGGATACACAGCATTTAGCTGAGATGAAAACACAACCCGCTGTCCACTTTCAAGTTCATGTCTTGAAAAGGAACGTTAGGGATACTCGTTTGGCATTTGGCCAGATGACATTTTATAAATTTAGCATCTCTTAGTACTTGTTTGGACATTTCTTTACAAATGTCTACCTTGCAAGGTAAGATTTCACCTCTCCTGTGGGGTTCCATGAGGATTAAAATTTAACATGATATTTAATGATTGGACAATGCGCCAAATATGCAAGTTTTGATCAGTTTTACTAGTTTGGATTTGTTATGCAACCAGTGGAGAGGCTTAAATTGAGCTCTCGCGGAATATCCAAACGAGTACGGCCAATATTACTAAATTAAAAGTCACTGCGATCCAATTTTGTACAAGTTCCTACATTTTCCTGTAAACAAAAACTTCAAGAAAACTCATCGTAGTCATAAGATTTCCTCCTGCGATTCGAGTAACTGGAAAAGTCTCCATCATCTCTGCTGAGATACCTTGAACCACCAGAACGTCTGTCTGGGAAAAATGCGTCGTCTCTACTACCATACCTCGAACCACCAGAACGTCTGTCTGGGAAAAATGCGTCGTCTCTACTACCATACCTCGAACCATAGCGTCTATCCGAGAAGTCGTCTCTGTCATAACTGTTAAATCCTCCACTATACCTTGGACGTCCTCGTGCATACCCAAATGATGATCTCCTTGGTTGTCTACTCTGGCGTCCACTGAATCCATGTGGTATAAACGTACGGAATCGGGCGTCTTCAAGGTAAGCAATATCTGGTGGAGGAACATGTTCGAAATTCACCATTCCTTCAATCTGTATAATAAAACATAACAGTGAATGATTGCGACTCCCTTTTCCAAGAACATGTTAAAATATCTAATGCTGCAACATAGTTAATGAAATGCCCGACATTATACTGCGGTTCAGAGTAAAGATGCCGATGGGAAAAATGGTAAATCCACATGCATACCTCCCGAATAATTTCCATTTCCTCAGGTGTTCCCGAATGAAGCAGAATTGCCACACCGTCACGGCCTGCTCGTCCGGTTCGACCTGATCGATGCACGTAATAGTCCGTACCATTTGTTGGCGGCTTAACTGTAAACAAGACCAAACAATTCAGCATGGTACACAATATGTAGTACAACCTGTTCTACGATCACTTGATTGGACTATTATGTAACCTTTGATGGACGGCTCTAGTTATTACCATCTACGCGTGCGGGTAGGTTCAGTGGGGTCTGTGTTTCTGTGCAAGCTGTAACTCTTGAACTGCTCTAGTTAGGAACTTCATTTTTAGTATACAGATTCATCTTGATCATATCTAGGTCAAGTTTTTAGTATCAAGGTCATTGGGTCAAGGTCAAATGGCAAAATGTCATATATTACCTAACCCTTATTTCTGTATGCTTATATCCCACTAAAACTTACTTAAAAGGTCAAGGTCATTTGAAGGTCAAGGTAATTCAATATTGTGGCTAAATGATAGGAAATCAATTTTCTGTTAATTGTATATGTTTTTATAATTTTTGTGTTAGGCGGATGGTATGCCTTCGACTGCAAGGCATTCTTGTGCTAAATATTTTCAGACAGTTCAATAAATAATTTAACGCAATGGAAACAGAAAACCCATTCCTATTGTGCTACAAATATACCTTGGATTATTAGATCTATCTCTGGAATGTCAAGTCCCCTTGCTGCGACATCAGTAGCCTGAGAAACAAATAGATTTATTTCAAATGCATGCAGATCAAAAACGATGTTTACTACATGGATATTCTCTTCTCTCTATATAGATCTGTTTACACACAAACTAACAATTCTTTGCCTACCACTAATATCCTTAATTTTCCTTGGCGGAAGGCGGCCATGAGATTTTCGCGTCTGTTTTGAGACAAATCCGAGTTGATGTACTGAGCCTTGGCTCCACAACGGGTCAAGTCATGAGCCACATCTTCGGTCAACCCTGAAGGGATAAAACAGCACTCAGAGGTAACGAAATTCAGCCCGATAAAAATGTTTTGAATGTATCCTATGGTGCTGTTCACATATGACGCCCAAACAGGTTTAAAAGATCAAAGTGCCGCGGACAAAAACGGTGACTTCGTCGCTACATGTAAACATACCCAAAGGACTACTATTTCTGTGAATGTCTTAGGTTAAAAAGAGAGCTTCCTTCAACCAATTTTAGTCGCAAGACAGCCGAAGTACCAAAGGTTCAAATAGGTTACCTTTAAAAGCTGAGGCTTCATAACAAAAGTGTGAAATGTGAATTTAAAGGTAATTAAGCTATTTATTAAAATAAATTTTCCAAAAAATCTACTTTTATTCATTCTAATAAAACGTACTCTTTGTTTCCATGAAGACAATACATCTCTGTGGATTGTGTTTTTTCAACAATGTAACCAAAGCTGCCATTATATCCTTTGGTGCACACTCGATACACTGAAATATTTCACAATTATCTAAAATTTTGGCAATTTATCCAGCACTTCTAGCAACTGGTCAGATACAAACATTTTAATTGTTATACATGTGGCCTCAAAAACTTCCGATTAACGTCTACAATAATTTTGTGAAGTATCTACATCTTACTACCTGAAAAATTACTTTGTAGCCGCAAAAGAAACTTTGGTGATGTCTGTTCCAATCAATTAATTTTGATGGCTATTTCTACATGAAATACATCTATTTTTCATTGCTGGAAGATCTTCATTTCTTCCGAGGTTTTCTGCGAGTTCCACGCGTTGAAATTTATCACCAATCGTTAGATATAACAAATACCTTGTGTTGCACAGACTGGGAACCGGCAAACTTTTGATCTTTAGTAATATCAACTACTTCGGGGTCCCTCATGTAGGCCTCTGTGAGGGAGCGGATATGCTTCGGTATTGTAGCGCTGAACATCATCATCTGTCTCTCTTCTGGACAACCGTCCAACACGTCTTCGATTTGTTCCTTTAAGGAATTTACTTATTACAACATAACAGTCATTTCCTTTTGTAAATGGCTTTTACATTAATCAATGACTTCATTCATTATCTGGGAGAGTGCACTTTCATGGAAAAACAAATCAAGAACTAACCTTGAAGTTTGGAGTGAGAAGTTCATCCGCTTCGTCTAGGCACAAAAATTCCACTTCTTCTAGTCCCTGAAATAAAAAAATTTGAATACATTTGCAAATCGACTGAAATAAAAACTGTTTTAACCAAAAGGTCTGCAAAATATACTCACAAACAAGCCCCTTTTCAAGAGATCGTTTAGCCTCCCAGGCGTCGCACAAATCACATCACATCCATTCATAATCCTGTATTCCTGAAAGAGTATTCGATACATTGTAACATACTACTACAGCAATGGTATCTTCTCTAGTGACTATTCTAAAAAGCATTACGTGATTTTTCAACCATACCTGTCTTTGAATGCGTTCTCCACCATAAGTTGCCACACATTTTACCCTTGGATCCAATTCTTGAACACATCTACAACCAAAGTTTTAAAAAATTCTCTTAAGTGTCCAACAAATGGATGACCTTGTATGTAGTTAGTTAACGTAATGAAAAATGTACAAGAATGCTCACTAGCATTCTGTCGCACAAATATCCGATTCTGTGATCACATGTTTGGAGACTGTATGGCCCAACTTTAGTGCCATTGGTCAAAAACAAAATTCAATTAGAATCATGAGAAAATGTTGAGCAACTTTTGGCTTGTGGACCCACATCCCCCTAATTGGTCACTGGGCCCATGGGGTCATGGCGAGTCAAAAAAATCAAACATGCTTTTAATCAGCAATCTGCAAAAAAAATCACCGGAAACATTTTAGTTTCCAAATTTTCGAAGTCCAATTAATTTTTTTCCTGCTTCTATTACCCCCATCCCATGGAAGCCATTTTTGCTAAACTTTTCATGGGGCTAGACCAAGAGCTCCTAATTAACTTTGGATACGGTGGTTTATCAGGAGGGGGCACGCCGTAGTGATTAGATAAGTCATTCCATTCTGCATTCAGCAGCAGCGTAACTAAAAATAAAAGAATACATACCTGTGAATTTGAAGACACAACTCCCTTGTGGGACTAATCACAATTGCTCTTGGATTTCGAGATTTCCCATTTCTAGGTCTGATTAAAATATAGTTCATTGTTATCAGTGAATGTTAGAAATATATAAAATGCAGATAAACACTATACAGATATCTTGTGTCTGGTATGAATATTTACAGTAATGCTAAATGGTGTAAAATAGTGTATAAATATTTCCAACTGTTTACCTTTCAGCAATTTTGTGTACAATGGGAATGCCAAAACAGAGAGTTTTCCCACTTCCTGTCACAGCTTTTGCAATTACGTCTCTGCAAAAATTAAATTTCTGTATTCAAAAACAAAAATAAATATGGGTATTTACAGTACAGTGATGCAAGGTAATGTATTACAATGCCAAGAAGTAAATATGTACATTAAGTGAACAAAAACCACCTCCTCTCATTCAAGAGAAAGCGGAAAGACAAATGGTCCACGAAATTATTCTTACCTCCCACTTAAAGTGTGTCTCAACGTCTCAGATTGAATTACGAAAGGTTCTTTATAGCCAAGTGCACCAAGCCGCTTCAGGAGCACAGGGTTTATGGGATAATCCGCAAAAGTTATCCTGTTGCGAAATTATGCAAGTATGTTAGACGAGTTATTAAGGAAACGGTTGGTGTTTAAATCGCACTGTAGCGTAGAGTTCCAAACCCATTTATATTATTTAATTATTTATGTTTTTAACTTACCCTTCCTTCGCCTTATGTTGGGCTCTGGCTTCTTCTCTGTGTTGTTGCCGCATTTTTTCCAGTTCGTCCTCGTCAATTGCATACTCGTCGTCCTCATCTTCCTGTGCATACCGCGGATTAAATCTATTGGAAAAGTTCTGACTTGTTGTTTCTGGTGTCCTGAGTATATGGCCAGTGCATAGTGATCTGGTACCCAAACGAATGGGTATCTGTGCGATCCTGTGTCCTTTTAAAATGTACAAAGTTAAAGTGTAAGTTGAACATCTTGTTGAAGATAGTTGCTACGACCACCTTCCCATTATTCTGTGAACAAACCGACCATAATGTTCGTTTCATTGTTACGGCGTCCGTGTTTTTTGTTTCACACTGTATTGTGTGCGCTTTCCACTGATCCCGATCGGCAAGGATCCATTTTAGTAAATAAATCAAAATTAGTGGGACTATTTATGAATTTTTGTTTTGGACTACCTGAAAAGATTTGGGCTACCTCATTTCAGTCACTCGCCCGGATGGGCCACTGACTTACAATGCCTCATTCACACGTACCGACACAGACACCGATAAAAGTTTAGCATTGTGCCAATGGATCGGGCGAAATCTGAGACCCATTTAGCCCGAATTTCAGTCCGATTTTAAAATTGCCATTAGCACAATGCTAAACTTTTAGCAGGCAGAATATCGGGCCGAATCTAAAATTAATCGGTGTCGGCACGTGTGAATAGGCTCTTAATGACATCAAACTTAATGACATCTCGTGGGAGGGCATCCATGGTCTGTATGTGGAATATCAGTAGCTTTTGTTTTGTTTTGTTTTCGAATAAGACGATTTACTCTAAAGCTAGTTCTTAGTTACTAATGGTTAAAAAACTTCAACACAAGCAACATTCACGAGACAATTAAAGAAACACATCAAAAGCGCAATCATCCAAACTTCTTATTAAGTCAACGTTAAATTTATTTTTTCACCAAATTTGGGTGGGACAGTGATTACTAAGTGAAACTTCTTGAAACTTTTTCGATTGCAAAAACGAAGTGGCCAAGGTCTTAGCAACAGGTCTATCTAATGGAAGTTTTTCACCCTATTGGGAGTGTCGAGGCAATGCCCCCACAGACCCAAACATTACAACATTACAACTACCTTACCCATAGTTGCTAGACCCTGTCTCACTTTGCAGGCTGGGACTCCAAACAGATTTCACGAAGATTTTCAACAGTTATACCACCATGTTAGTATGTTCAAATCGCCTACAGAGGATCTATCCACCATATTTTGGGCCTTTTGGAGTCCAACTTTTAACATTTTGTCACATTAAAATATATTTAGAACCATTTTGTTTAACCTTTATGCTGCTGACCAAATTTTGACTTTTCCGTTACATGCCTTGTGTAACAAAATTGATGCTACTTCACTCTATCCATGTGCTGCCTTGTGTAACAAAAGTGTAAGGCACAAAAGTTACCCAAAATTTGCGAATGTTTTAAATATAGTAAATTTGCTCTGAATAGGTTAAATTTGGTACCAAAATGTAGGCCAACATCCTGGCATTCTGATGACATAAAATTTCAGGGGTACAGTTGGGATTTTCCTAATCAAAATAGCATGCAACGAGGGTGCCTGCAAGCAGTTTCCAGTGTATAACTTAAGAATTCACCTCAACTTGTCCATCCAGACGAGTGACCCCACACTTAACTTGCCCGGATAAAAATAAACTTGCTGAGCTTCAATTTGAATCACAGGTGAATATAATATTAATGTATTTTTCTAAAATTTTAACTTGTCCATCTGGGCAAGTATATTGAAAATTAACTTGTCCAGAAGCAAAGTTTACTTGCCACAGATGAGTAGACAAGTGTTAAGATATTCACTGAGTTTCTGTGATCCAGAAAAGCATCTTTGAGAAGTAGCTTCAAAAACTTGTGGACTTACCACCCTTAGACCTGAGACACCCATCCCTTAAATCCCCAAATCTCTGAACCCCCTACCACCCCTAGATCCCCCACCCTACCACCTGCTGGCAGAGTTTTGTGTTTAGTTCATGGGCAGGACCACCTAGTATCAAATTCCATTTAATAGACAATTATGTACCCAAATTCAAATCAGTAATTCATAAAACCTTCCCCAACCACCTTTAGACCTGAAACACCCACCCCTTTAAATTCCTTGCAGCCTATGACCCCCTATTAACCCTAGCTCCCCCATCCCTAACCCCCTACCACCTGGCAGAGTTTTATGTATAGTTTTTTTTTGTCACTATTCCATAGTCTTATCAAATTCCATTCAACATACGATTATGAACCAATTCAATATGTGCCATGCTGATTTTGTTCAAACCAAATACAGGAGATCCCCTCAGCATATTTTGGGCTATCTGGCATCCAAATTTCAATATTTTGGCACATTAAAATATATTTAGTACCATTTTGATAGACAATTCATCAAAGTCTACAATTGCCAGAAATGGTCAACTCATCACCCTACACCCTGGAACCCTTAAGACCCCTCCACCCCTTGACTCTAGACCCCTATACCCCACCACTCCTTAAATGCCTACTCTCAAGACCCCTACCATCCTAGACCCACCCATTCCCACTACCACTCCCAGACATCCTCATCCTTACCATCCCCTGGCAGTTTTGTGTGGTCACTATTCCATGAAGATCAGTCTTATCAAATGGAATTGATAAGACAATAATTCATGTACTAATTCAATGTGCACCATGTTAGTATGTTCAAATTACCTCCAGGAAATCCCCTCTGCATATTTTGGGCCTTGTGGAATCAACTTTTAATATTTTGGCACATTAAAATATATTTTAGGCCATATCATCAAATTCTAAAATTGGCAGCAATGGTAAACTCACGACTTCTATCCCCTGGACCCCATCGCCCCTTAAATCCCAGCACTTTGAATGAATACCTAGATCTACAGCCGATCTTGAAATTGCATGATTGCATAATCCATAAATTTGTTTCATAACCAATGTCTAGACGAATAGATCTACATGCTATACTAGATCTACATGTATAGTTAAACAGGCTGTAATATTTAATGTAAGTAAGGCTCACGGCTATAAATCTGAAATTAAGCAGATCCAGATCCGGACATACTACATACAATACATAGATCTAAGTCTAGATGTAGACTAGATCTAGATCTACCGGTGTGAGTTACAAAACACGTGCAAGGTCACTAGACTTCATACAAAACCAGTCTGAAGAACAACTGAAATGGTCATTCGACAGTTCGTAGGTGTAGAATAACTTAATCTCTTACCTTTGAATAAATATTGTGAGAATATCGATACATTCTTCCGAGTGGAAAGCCTATACAATTGATTTGTAAGATTCCTAACTGCGTTCATGGTTGCCATTTTGTCACCCGAAGAAAATTATCCTTGTTAATAAACACATAGGAGTAGAGATGGCAGCATTTTACCTTTCCCGCCCGTTGCGCCATACTTGCAAACAACCCTCCCACATTTCATTTAATGAGCTCGGGGTCATTTGAGTACAAGCACCTGCTATGACGTCATATTCACTGACGTCAGGTTTTCATGACGTCACATCAAAACAACATTACCAGCATCGTTCTTTGAACTTGAACAAGTAAGATCAAGATTAATCATTTACTGTTTAAAAATGCCGAGAACATTTTTAAACACCGTGAGAGGCTACAAGGATCAGACGTTCTGGGGAAATGACACAGGTAATGATGAATCTCAAAGTAGAGATCGAAATCTATAGTTCAACACACAATTCACTTTTAATCTTCTTCAAATTATGGCAATGAATAAAATGGGTAAATTAAGGAGAGATGAGCCTGTCCGCTGGGGGGGGGGGGGGGGGGGTTTC
>JBCAUG010020899.1:0-10689 GCA_038406175.1 Haplosyllis leylae
CCCCCCCCCCTGTGAACTGACAAACAGGACTCAAACTATTACCTTCCCCCATCCTTCGGATGGCGGGCGGTAATGATAGTACCAACAGGGTGCTTTCCATCAATGTCTTTACATGTACTAACTCGAGTAATTTAGAGCAAATAGGAATGCCATTACAATGCAATCCTTACTTTTCAGAACTGGCAATGAAACCGCGGGAAATTTAAGATACTACCCACAGACTTGGACTGTTCAGTATTGAATGTTTGGGAGTATTGCAAAGAGGCTACAATGTACACCTTACAACACTTATGACGAACGATTCATTATTAGTATGTACTTGAGAATTAATTAGCCATCGTTACGTTTAAATGCCTGTAACGTATCATGCAGTACACATGGGCTCACCTAACATTTTTAGCTTGTTTCCTTTGCGACGCTCGTGATTTATGTTTCTTGCTAAAAATATTAAGTACAACTGCATATTTTATCAACTTCCAACATGGAAACGCGACTTCACTGGCAGAATACACACTGTACATAAATGCTGGTGACATTTGATATCGGGACAAGTGATCTTTATCTTCTTTTCTTTGAACGGTCCCTAAACTTACAAAATAAAACTCTTCATTTGGTTGTGATGGTGACAGAAATACGGAATTCTCGCAGTAAAACGTACCTGACTTTTTTGGCATTACTTCTCCTGGAAGACTGGCGAGGGGGTCCGTCTGAGCTATCGGAATCTTCATCACTGGACGAGTCTTTCCTTCTGCGACCTCCTCGAGAGCGAGATGCCGCTTGCCTCCGGTGGTTGGCTCTTCTACTTGACGGACGGATATTTCTACTCGGTTTGAAGTCGCTAGATCCACTACTGCTTTCGCTATCGGAATCTGAATTTGCTCTCCAGTCACCTGAACTACTACAAAATGTAACTTATGTTATGTCTCAAGTGAAACTAAATTACAGTGTTTTAAACATGAGATATACGACATTGTGGATCTCAAGTGAAACTAAATTAGTGTTTTAAACAGGAGATATACGACATTGTGGATCATTGATACATGAGCGAAATTATATGTGACCTACCTGTTTCTTGTTCTACGGCCAACAATTGTGCGACCCTTTCTACCTTTCTTATCTCCAGCACCCTAAAAATGCATTTCACAAAAGGTAACTGCTAATGATCGCGTTACAGAGCAAAAGTGAAATTCTCAAATATTAGCATAGTAACTTACAATCTGAAGTCTGGTAGGTTCTTGTCTGGCACGACTAGATCTCCGAACACCATACAAATCTGGTTGCTCTTCAGCTAGCTGAAAATAGATGGTTGTAACCATGTAATTGAACAACAATTTTCAGTTTTCTCTTTCATGGAATTTCACCAGAAATGTCCGATTGAAATTAGTGGCGTTGTATGCCAATTTACTCGCAGAAAAGGGGGTGGGAAAATACGACACGTTTTGAACTCTTGCATACTGCAAACACGCGTACACGAATGTCACGGGATTAGTACAAGATACCCAACCACCAGTTCCTTCATTTCAAATAAGCGAACAGAATCAATTTAACTGACGACTGCATGGTGATTTGTTCCTATGTTAGAATAAATTTCAGTTAGAAGTGCAAAAACAGAATTCATTGTACTGTGTATGAACACTACAGAACACTGCCCCTCGGATGCGTGAAATCACACACACCATTTTCTACACATGGGAACAAAAGTGTAAAGGACTGACATCTACAACTTCTACTTTGTTCCACCAACTGATATTGTGGATACATGGAAGAGAGATGTTACCTTAGCTAACTGTCTATCGGTATAGAAGTGATTCTGTCTGCTCTTTGTGGCAGTGTGACTATCACTGTGGCTCTCCTGGGAGGAAGCGGAGTCACTATGACCAACCTTGGAGGGTTTAACATCGTCAGGCCCTCCCCCAACATCTACATCTTCGTCTGATTGACTTCCAGAGTCCGAGTCAGAGCCGGACACACTACTCGAACCAGATGCGCTACTGGCCGAGCGACTACTTCCCGAACTGGACTCTGTCGCGGAGACATTACTGTCACTAGAATAGAAAAAAAGGTCCTTAATCAGCTGAGAATGGTCATATTTCATAGAACACTTGCTGAAAGAAAATGTTATGTTCAAGGTTCTCCACCATCCCTATTATCTGTCGGGGGCACACACTACAACTGCAATCGCCAATCAATGGAGCCATCCTTAAATAATGCCATTTCATTACTGGGATTGCCCCTAACACCGAATTTCCTACAAAGGCCAAAATTTTGTCAACATTCTGCCACAACCTTGGTATACCCTTCTATTTTTTTAAACCTTAAAACTTTCCTAGTGCTGGAGGTAAATTCCCTGTGTAAAAACATATTTTAATTATTATTTGAAAAGGGGCGTGTGTGTGTGTGTAAATTCTCTATCTGAAAAATGAAGGTCCAAATTCCCAGTTTTCCCTGTCCTCTCATAGCATAAACAAGTAGTTTTATTAACTGACGTTCCCAACCTGGAATCGTCCGAGTTGGATCCAGAATCAGAACCCCTTCCATACGCTTTGTCTGTTTCCATTTTTATAGGAGTGGCTTCTTTCTTCACCTTTGTTTGCCCATGGTTGGCAGACTTATGTGAACTTTTGTGTTCAGACTTGACCGCTGGGTATTCAGACTTGACAGCAGAGGGCTCGGTCTTCACTTCTGGTTTCTACAATATCAAAGGGCAAATGTCACTGTAGCGGATATTTCTAAATATATTATTGCAGTCTTAATTGTAAAAATATCTTGACAACGATTACTATGTATTTTCCAGAGACTTTAGAGAAACAAAAATGACCCGACGAAAATTATCAATGTGAACAGACACAACAGAGTAACATTCTGGGTGCGAAGAACTCTTTACAGTATTTGAAATTCGCGGTTTTATCCATGGTTTTAACTTCAGGGGCACTGAAGGGAGTTTCTCACTTTGTCCCTCAATCCGATAAACTTCGAATTTATTAACAAAAGTAATCACGTGCCTTCCAGAACCTCAAACCTTATACCCTGCATTTGGCAATGCACAGCAAGGATTTTATTTTCCAAAATCAAACGTTGAAAAATAGTGACGTTGAGATGTTATTTGCTTTAATCAGTTTCCGATCTTTGGAAATTAGCTTCACTTCGCCACCACTTTATGGACCTTGTTTCGGAGTTCACTCAAGGTATTTTTGTTTAAAAATCAAATAAAATGAAATAAACTAAAAATGACACTTACCACCTTAATGTAATTAGCCAAATTGTATTGCGAGGTAGACTGGACGTGATTCGAGTCCGACAACGAGTCGACTCCACAACTCTGCACGTCAACCTGAAAATAAAATAGCGCATAGGTTACTTTCAAATCATTAAAAGTACTCCCACCAAACGAAGTTTATTTTATGTCAAGAAACACATGAAGCAACAACAACAACGCCGTCAACGGACCTAAAGACTGATGACCATTACGGCGCGCCTCATTACCAACACTGGCCAAGGTCTCAATACGATCGGTAACGAAAAGCGAACCATTTAACCATTTGGAGCCAATTCAGGCAAAAATACTCTAGAAAGTACTCGATACCGCGATCATTATGTGAATTCAGTGAATTCGTAACTAAAATATAAGCTTGGAAGACTAATTAGTAAAGGATAGTGTCTTTCATTGGATTACCCACAAAGAGCCTCTGCACTGCAAAAAACTAGTGTTGTTAATACATCACGTAAACGCCACAAGATGTCTCTTCTTGTCGTTCGCTGCTGGTTTGTGAAGACGTTAATGGCAGTCCAAAAAGACCCATGACGTACTTATTAATTTCAAAAATTTCGTAAAGTTAATTAGGACGAGTGAATTCGATGATTTAAAAACCACTAACATTCGCAAATATTCACACTAAAAGAAGCAATATTGTCTGAACTTTCGTTTGTTCTTTCCTACAATTTCACAATGTACGTTTGTAGAACCGAACATACTTTACTTTTCGAATTGTCATGATCATAAATTAAAAGATTCAGACATGGAAATTAGACCAAACTTAATTTATAAAGTAAGAAACTACGGTAAATTCACCAATAAGTTTAAAGTGTTACTTTTGTAAGTTTCTATGCATAAACCATCCTAGTTTTACGTTCCAAAATGTGTTGCTTGCATTTGCAAATGTCCGTCGAGAAAGATATTCTTCCAATAAATATTTGGTTGCTGAGAATAAATACCACAATTTGAAAGTTCAAGTTTCAATAAATACAGAAGAACGCGGTAAAGCAGTTTCAAATCTGTGACGTGAAAGGACTTCCAAACCCGTGTCATATCTCACGTTGTTTCTCCTCATTGACTTCAATGCACAGTGAAAATTGCAATACATACTGAGATATTAGCCAGAAAAAAACTGTCAAAGTGGACAGACCTTAAAACCACATAACATCTACTGTTTCCTTGGAGTAACTCGCTTTTTTTTTTAAAATTACAAACACGAGCTTTCAACGGTTCTCCTGTAATATTTCTCACCAAAGCACATGAATTTAATTAATTTGTAGCAGTACACTGTCCATGTTTTCCGGTAACATGTAGTTTTACTTAACATACGATTTTCACTGGTTTCTTACTTATGATCATAGCACGACTAACTTAACAACGGAAAAAACCTACTTGTATTAGTCTTTGTTTCATACAAAGGAATATAATTATCATAATGATAGTAAATGTGGTGCAATAATATCATCGCAAGTTACATTGTTACAACGTCCGACAATAGATTCTGCACGGCATTGTTTCCTGTCCTCAAATTGGATGTTTTATCACTTCCTGGAGTTGCAACAACACACCGCTGATTCATTCTCAGTGACGCAATGTAGTCTGACATGCATAGGTACGTTTCTTCTCTTTGGAATCGACTGGATGCGTTTAAATCTTTATTCGTTTACCCCTTAGAATTCAGCTGCGACACATCAACCTTCATAAACTTCGAATATTCGGGAGTACAAATAGGACACTTCTTACTTGAATACATGTATAAACTGTCGAATTTTTATGTAAAGAGCGAGCTATTCTAACCGGCCCCTTTTCCAAGGGCAGAAAAATGCAAACAATTTTCTTTTGAACATCTTTTATTTAGCTCAAGTTATTGTTCCGATTTGAAATTCATGTCAAAAATCGCTACGTTAGCCCACTGTTCTAAATTTTTACCAACCATCATTAGGGCCTATAGAAGGACCACATTTTTCTCAATGGCGTACCTCTCAGAAAAAATTCTTTTTTTGACACAGTAACATATGGACAAAGATCTTTATTTCCACGGATTATTACGCTGGCCCATTGAGTATTACGTTATGCAATTTGTCCTCCCGGCCTTTGAGTACAGCATCCCAATTTAACACTGCTAAAATTCTAAACATAGAAAGATGGCTTAATTGAAAGGTTTTTCAAGATTTTGAGGCTCAAATGCTTGCTGTAAATAGGAAAGAAGTGTTTGTTGTTTCGACATATCTGTACAGTCCCAAACGTATCTGTACATTCCCAAACGTAATCTTAACTAGCTTATGAACATTCCGACCATCGGACCAAATATCAAGACTTGACAAGGGCTTCATTCAACGTCTGTACATTTCATACATTACGTACCTGTTGCTGAAAAAAATTCAAAAACAATACAAAGTAATTTTGTGCAGTTTGTCCAAGATTATAAGCGTAGGTGTCTAACGTTAACAGAAATGAAAATAAAATGTGATACCACTGCACATGAACGCGTAAACTAAAATGAAGCACAAATGTAAACTAGATGTACATTACATCTTACATAGATACATATTTGTAAGACTTTATAACATCTAAATAATTTCAAAAATGTGCATGACACACCAATTACTAATATAATAGTTTTTTGAGTACACTGCACGCTCCAAATGCACATCTTGTTAAGTGTTCGCAAGCTCCTCTAATTTCTGTAACTCAATACAAACCTAAAGTAATATCTGGTTGCCATGAAATATGTAGAAAAATGACAGTTTAAAAATTGTAAATACAGTGTGTACACTCAAAGACATCCTCAAACCTCTGTTTTAGAACAGTGAAATGAGGAGAATTTTCTTTCAAACTTGTAGAAATTCTCATCTTCGCCTTATGTAAATTCAAAGTCGTTGCCAAGTAAAAATACCAAAAATAAAAATATAGAAGCACAAATTTCACTATGGAACATACGAAAGACTGTGTGATGAGCGTTTCTGTGAAGTCAAAATGCTTTGCAGTCTGAACGGGTAATTTAAATTTTTTGACTTTCATCTCTGGGAAAACTTAACACTTACACAGGAACAGGAAATATATAAAAATGACAATTTACAAATAAAACAAAATTCAGATGTTCACAGTGCAACAAACGTTTGGACAAAAACAAGATCTATTCTCGTAAGACTCAATTCATTTCACAACTTCACCGTTGTTTCGACGACCTCTTTGTCCTTTTCGAGATCACGTCCATGTGGCAAAGTAACATGTACACAGCCGTAAATATACACATGAAGAATGCAAAAAATTAAAGAAATGACAGGTTGGTCCCTCTTAGGTCGTAGCATTTTTAAGGTTTTTGCGTTTTCTTTGCGTTTTTGTCACTGTAGTTAAAACCCCAGATAACATGAAATTTCGAGAATTGTTCAAATATGTGAGACAAGATAATTTCGAGATTGAATAACAGTCCTCATCATGATTAAAGAATATCGAAAATTGTAAACAAAAGCACCACAATTTGTTTTGACAAGTTTGTTGGGAGGCATGTTTGTTACCATTCTCGTTCTGCCGGTTTCTCCCAATGACACCATTGATACTTACCTCCATACTAATTACGGCAAATCAAATGTAATGGGACTACACAACATGTGCAAGGAAGCATCTCTTATTCGATTAAATTTACCTGGCTCATTTTTTTTGAAGTGGATCCAGATCTACTCTCCTGTCAAGACATCTCCGATCGTTGCTCTTTTGACGCAATATTGTGAACACGTGGCATGTGGAGTTATTCTGACGCCTACATTATATGTTCTGAAATAAAGGCAAGAAAATAGCGAGTTCACGTTTTGAAAATTACTTTTTAATTTTCAACTGATTTTTCGACTTTTTAGATTTTGAAGCACTCTCCCCACAGAATTTAAAGGGCACATATGGCTCTTTCAAAAATAATGGTAATACCACCTAAAGAATGTTATAAATTAGTTCTCTGTATAGATTTTTATCAAAATGACTAAAATTTAAACATATTTGATGCCCTACCGGTCACAACGAATAGAAAATTAATCTTCATATCTCCAGGAAACATGGTGGCCTTGTGTCGACCATTTTCTTTCTTGCAGGCTCGCGCAATGTATCCTGGGAAACATACCGTCAAGGGCCCCGATAGGTTTTTATGTAGTGTAGTGAAACAGTAAGCCAGAATATGCACATGAAAAATTATAAAAAAAAAAAGTTTTTTTCTTCAGATGAAATATCGAATATCCAGGAGTGAAGGATTTCACTTTGGCCAGAATCCAGATTGAACCGAACATCGGAAAATATTTGCTCCTACCTAAGCTTAGAAATGGACAGGCTGAGGTGGTTTTAGTAATTTGTCAAAAATGATGCCAAAATGACAAAAAATATGTCAATCACATGTCAAGTAGGTGTCAAATGTCAAAAAGTCAAACTGCTAGACCAGTGAGGAGGTCACTAAAAAACTTGACACAATGAGGTTCTCACATAAATTTTTATGTCAGCTATAAAGTCATTAAAATTGGTTTAAACCATATTTTGTGAATGTTTTGAGGATTTTTGATGACCATCATATGTGACATCAAATTGATCTCATTATGTGTGAACCTCACTCTGTCAGGTTTTATATTTTGTGAACCTCCTACATAGTCAAGCTGTTTGAATTTTTGATACATGACATATTTATGGTAATATGACTTAAGTCAAATGTCTTTCATTTCAGTGGTGGGGGCACCAGGGATACATGTCCCCCTCTGGGTCCAAGTTCTTTCATTTTCATGCAGTTTTTGGTAAAAATTTGGCCAAATAATAGGTTGGCACCCCCCTTGGAGGTTGGTGCCCCCCATCTGGGAAATCCTGGGTCTGCCACTGCATTTGGTAGTGGATGTATTCAGTGAATTTAGTGAATCTATTCACTGAATATTCAACCTCAAATTTTGACATGATGATGATAAATTAGACAACTTCACCAAATCACTCAAAATCACTCATTTTGAGGTCCAGAAATTATTTTCACAAATTTCACCATTTTTTAAAAAAAATAAATCAAATTGATTAATCCCACACAGCATTACCACTTTTGGACAAAAAAATGAACAAGAAATTCACTCCCAGCATACCCCAGGAAAATATTTCCTGCCTTCACATATTCAGTTTCATCATTTCTGAAGTCAATTCTGTGCTGATTTTGATGTGTCATTCTTCAAATCCAAGCTAACAGTAGCCTTTACAAGGCTGTGATGCCCATGAGAGTCTCAAAATGGTAATTTAAGCATTATCACATCATATAATGATACAGGAGATCCTAAGCTTCAATTTGAGGGGTGTTACATGAAAATCAATTAAAAATTGACTTCAGAAATGAGCAAAAAAAATTATTTTTTTCAAAAGAAAAATTTAAATCAGTTAATCACACTTTGTTATCCAAACATTTGAGAAATTCACCTGGGCAGCCCTGATAAATATTTACTTATTTTCACATTGGAAACCCTTAGAAAACCTCATACCATTTTGGACCTTGCAACCCATTCACAACACTCAAATTGGGCCATGATAAAAAGTTGACAAGTTGTCAATTTACCAGAGAACTGTTGACTGCAATAATTCTTACAATGTGCCTTTTGGGCAGTTTAATGTGTCCTCTACAAATCACCAATTGAGATTTCACCCCAACCATCAACCCTTCATACTGTAAACAGATTCTTTATCCACCAACCCCAAAATTAAAAATTACTCAAATGTCCATAGCTCAAACAATGGACCAAAAAAACCAACAAAAACAAGCTCTGCAAGAGAACATATGTTGATATTTTGTTGCAAGTTTATAACTTAAATTCTCCTTACCCTTCATGGTAAAATTTGTGTCTTTTTTGACATCTCAAAAATTGGTACTTAACAGCCCAGAAATCAACCAATTGGCCATATGTCAAAAATCTAAAATAAGTCAAGTAGAGCACCCCAGGCTGCACCTATGGACTGATTCTTGATTAAATAAGTGAATGTCAGGTACCTTTTAACCCATCACAAAATTATTAAAAAAGCAAACCAGTCAATTTTGCCAGCCATCAGTGGCCTCTTAAGTGCATTACACTGCCCAAAATAGTGTCCCATCTTGTAGCCTATATACTTGTATGCCTAAGGCCAAACCCAAAAATGGAAGAGTTGGCACACAGTCTCAGAGATATTTTTGATTTTCTGAAACAGTTTTTTTTTGAAAAGTACTAAAATGGCCATGGAGGCAATGTAAATTGACATATTTCAAAAATGGCTAAAATAAATCTTAACATGTGTATTGAGGTGTCTTAGGTTCAAATTTGACACAAAATTCCTAAAGGAAGTGTCCCATATTGCTGATCAGGAATAGCCAATTACTATGCTACAAGTAGATCTAGATCTAGATCTAAACTTGGAAAAATATATCTGGATCTAGATCTAACTTCACAAAAATTAGGTTTTGATCTAAATCTAAAAAATTAGATCTAGATCCAGATCTAAACTCAGAAAAATTTGATGCAGATCTAGATTTAAACTTGGAAAATCTAGATCTGCTCTATAATGGCAGCAAAGATCCCCTCCACCAAAACTATAATTTTTAGTTTTTCTGAGTTTTCCAAGTTTTCTGATGTTCATTTCATTCTCACCTCATGTAGATTCAACCTCACCTTGTGTACATGTCACTGACAAATTTTTATTAATCCACTAAAAAGAGATACATCTACACCCAATGAAGTTCAACTCAAGACTCAAGCTGTGGGAGGAGGTGCTGTTGCATAGTGATGCATGCATAGAATCACTCTTTTAAATTATGGAAGCCAACTTAAGTAAGGGTGGAAACATTTGGTAAGAATTGCTGAAAATATATGTCTCGTAGAGAATGCATTGGATGCATGTTTTCCTTACTGCTAAATTACTTGAAACCTACAATTGCCATAATAGCCAATATCACAACAGTCACTTTGTGAAAAAAAATATTTTCATCTCATATGGGAAAAATTCTGAAAATCTGGGGCTTCACTTGACTGAGGCCCGAGACTCCTTGTAGACTTCAGTACATTTCTAAATTTTCACATATGCCTCAATAGTACAGAGAGGAGAGCATCAGATCTAAATAGCTGAGGTCCCAGGTTCAACACTCACTGCTGATTACATAGTATAGCCTCTGATGCCAGTATTGCCATTATGGCAATTGCAGTGTAACATTTTCATTCACCCCCCTCACTTCGTACACCCCGGGGGGTGAATGAAAATGGGTAAACAGGCTTCGTACGCCCGGGGGGGGGGTGAATGAAAACGGGTAACCATTTTCATTGTGCACATATGTGATTTCAATCAGCCCCCCCTATTTTTCTGTGATGGATTTTCGGATGTTGACTGTAAATTCCGGCCAAAACTGACCTACTTATTTTCGACCAAGTATTCAACATGTGAGTATTTTTCAACACATTTTCTATATATTTCAG
>JBCAUG010020910.1:0-10689 GCA_038406175.1 Haplosyllis leylae
TCTCTAAATCTTTGTCTATGCCTAATAGAATTAAATTTATATCCCAGAGCCATCTGTGATAGGAAAGAGGTTACCACCATGCAGGGTGTTTGGGGTAGAAATTCTATTCTCCAAACATGAGGCTTTTTCAAGTAATTCTAATTTAAACTCCTCTAAGAACCAGAAATCTATTCTTAGAAAGTATTAGAATTAATCTTGAATATTCATTCCATAAGGTACATAAGTGTTTAGCCTTGCCATCCAGTATCTTTCCCATTTATTTCTATTTTCTGATGCTTCATCAGAATTTCTAATTAGGGATAGAATAAATATTTTTAACAGGATAAGGTTCCTTGCATTGATGGCTATTAAAATGTCTGGAGACTGGAGTGTCTTGTTTTGTTCTGATGGTAGAATAATGTTGGTTAAGCCTAGTTAGAATTTTATTTCTAGTTTGACCAACAATTTTTGACATTTACAGAGACTCAATCTCTTGAGGACATCCCTGAGCTATTCGTTTACACCAAGCGAAATACTCCTTTCGCTTGTTACCTTCGGTTGACACTTCCCGTTACCGTTTGTATTGTAATGTTATGTGCGAACAGTGGGAATGCATTCGACCCCATTTTTTAACAGCGCGTAAAACAGTGCAAAAAAAAAAAAAAAAAAGGTATGAATATGGGCTTAATGCCTCATTTTACCCAGTATTTTGAACTGCCAAGGATTAAGAAACAAAATAAAAAGTTATTGGTAAAGAAAAATGTTTCCAGGTGAGATACCCTACTGTCAAAATTTCTCATTTTATGAGCGTGTTTCATTAAAAATATCAAAACACTGCTATGTAGCATTGAATGTAGTTAATGTTTCGATAGAACTATCCAAATATACACCTTTGGACACAAGAGGAACCCCTACCCCCTGCCAATCACGGAAAATTAATAAAATGAATAGTTTTAATGGTGTCTTCACACTGAGCGACAGTGAGACCCAGAGCCAGACAGATAGCCAGAACGTTCTGATTGAAATGGGCTACATAGAATTCTATGAAGCAGTTCACACTGCAGCGAGACAATATCAGTGATGCCATTGGCTAAGGTATTTAATCGGTCTCGTTATCTGTCTCGGTGTCGTCCAGTGTGATCACACCATAAGGAATGGGAGTGAAATTCTTTCTTAGCGATGACCACTAACGCTCAATGTAAACTGACCCTAACTGTCGTATTTGGCGCATGGAGATCACAGCCATTTCTCGGAATTCACTATTTATCGTCACGTTGTGTCGTTGCGTATTATGTAACAACTTCGTGCAATTTTGATTTCTTTTGATTTGACGATACCCATGGGTCAGAATACACTATCATGATTGATGGTTCAACACGTCTAAATTTCCCATTGGGATCAGCTGAAGGGTGAATTGGGGGCAGCGCTATGCTAAACACACATGTACGAGTATTCCTTGAATATCTCACGGGACCCATAAAGTTTTGTCATCTCTCGTAAAAGTCACGTCTTCCCAACGGACAACGATAGAATCAGATTACCCTTTGCCGCGGTGTCCTCAATCTCCATAGCGTTGGTACTCCAGTGTGTGCGCACATTGTGAAGATTTCAGCTCAACCCTGTTTTACCGAGATGTTGCAAGGTCCCTGAAGACGAGTTGTCCGTCCTTGCTTGATTTTTCGCATACAAACTGTATAAGAAATCCACAAACTATGGCACAGCTATGTCAAACATCAAATCAAAACAGCTATAATTATTATTAACATGATATTACAAAGAGATTTTCGGTGCTTTATGGATTTCTCAAAAGTCAGTAAGTCATTGGGAAAGACAACAAGGAAGGACAACGAGTAAAGACATTTGAATATCAGGTGGACGCGTGTGCGTGTATGTGCATGTGTGTGTGTTTGTGTGCGCGCGTGTGTAGGAGGAGGGGGAATGATGCTCGGCGGGTACATCGACAAAGTGACTCGGACAGACAGACAGACAGACAGCAACAAAGAGAGATTACCACAGAGCAAGATTTCAAGAAGAAAACTCACCCCATTTATTCACAATAGACATTCTAATGAAGGAGAAGCAAATCCGACTGAATTAATAGCATCTCAGATAACCCCCTCTTTGTGGTGTTATTTTATCATTAAGACCTGTTATTGAAATAACACACACTAAACAGGGTCCTGTGTTGCTTGTGCAGTTTGTATTTAATCTGCTCTGAAGGAATAGAAGCATACAAATTACAGCTTAGACCTACCATGAGGCTGTTATCTGGAAATTAAATGCACTCATTTGTATGTAAATAGTCCGAGATGGCCTTGTTGTGCTAATGCTACGAATTTGTGCCGAACCGGATTGTTCTATGCGAACAGGACCATTGTTTGAATTAAAGATCTTGGAAAAGTTCACGAGCCAATCGGGTAACTGTGATTCATTTGAGTTTTCCCGTAATACACAAAGTTTGCAATGTTGACATTTTTGTGTTTCCCTAAATTTGAAAATATGATAGATAGAGAAATTCATCACATCAGTTAAGATTCAAAACACCATTACAAATGCAGATTTACTTTGAAACTCATTAGGTTCTTAACCGTTTCCAATTTATTTACTTTCGAAGTTGTACAAAAATGCCAACGTTGTCAACTTTGTGTATTACGGGAAAACTCGAATGGGAGACATGATCACACAAATGGCGATCTCAGAACAATTTTATTCTCTGAGAATAAATCGTGTTATTTGTGAACTCACCGGTGAGATTCAAATTTCTTCACTGAACTATCCTAACACGGTTATTTATTCACCCTAACATGGCTACCCTTCCCGAAGAGACCGCCTGGACACATGACAACAAACATGCTAAAAAGAGAAGAAATAATTCTTCCCAAATAAAACACAATGTTGTTTGCTTCTACAGTGTGGCATTTGAAAGTTCAAATAACGGAGAGTTGCTGTAAGAAAAAAAGGTAGGCACAATAACACCCTGTTTGTTTCAAACTAAGTTTCCTTTGAAATGACGAGCCACCAAATCAGTGCGACGGTCCTAGGGTGGCGACCCCGCCCCCCCTCTTCTACACACAGACCAAAATGTGTTTCGTTTTCATGGTTCCTTTGTAAACTCTTACAAATTCATGTGATGGCTCCCCCTCCTAGGGGATTGGCGCTCATTGTACTCATGTGATGGCTCCCCCTCCTAGGGGTTGGCGCTCATTGTAAGGAGATACTTCCTTTAGGGAGATACTTCCTCCATTCGAGTTTTCCCTAAATTATACAAAGTTGGCAACAGAGCCAACAAAGGCTTACGCAGGGAGGAGCAAAATAAATTTGGCAATAAAATTTGCCTCAAGTGGGAATAGAACCCGGGATCCCTCTCGTTTTTTGTATCGTTCCACCACTATTTGCTACACGTAATCTCCGTCAATGTTCGAAACGGAAAACCGCATTCGTTCTCGGAGACACGAGGTAAAGATAATAAAGATAATTTGTGCGGTGAAATGAACAGTGACAATTTATCACTTGCAAATCCCGACATTGCGCAAACTGAGTCTTTTCTCTTTTATTAATTACAAAATGATAGATGGATAAACAAGAATCATTACAAAGATCGCAGAATGAGGTAACCCAATTAATTCAGCTTCTTTACTCACCTCACACCTCATTTAAAGACAGCAATTGTAATTTCCTGTAATGCTTTTGAAACCATTTCCTGTGTCCTAGATTGGTTCTGTTACACATTCTGTCTAAAACTGTTACAACGCCAGATTCGGTGAGGTTTGTAGCGTGTGGTAAATGACGTAATCCGAACTGATTCGTCGGCAAGGTTTTCCTTGGAAATAGGTGAAATTCGAATGAATGCCATTATTGTTTTGGTGCAACAATTTTCATTAGTTACACACAGTGCCAATTTTAGCGCCCATTTCATTGGACTCTATTTTCACTTTTGCCGACACTTTTTAGCTCTGGAATGAAAATTCCAGAGGTTAAGTGATCCTCGTGATGAAATTGTGCTATTTTCTGTACACAAATTTAGCATCATTTTCTGGCATCGTGACGTCATTCCAGAGCTTGGAAACCGTTGCCATGCAGGGTTACTTTATTAAATTTATTTTATCATTTACTGTGCGGCCACTGATACCTCTGGTGACCTCTGCCCTAGATTTCAAAACCCAGATGGATCCCTCACGCGTATGGTTTGTTGCCTGTGTGCAATAAATTTCACAGATCTCACCTCTAGTGCAACACATGGTGCAACACCTGCCAGTATTACAGCTGAGTCTTTTTGATCCACATACTTGCAAACATATCAACAAGTATTGGTTGGGCTCGACCCCAGGACAGAGCGTGCCACAGCACAACACTCTTCACCATTTGGCCACTCCGGCTCGGCCACTTTTGCCGACATTATGTTAATTGTAGCATTAGAAACTGTGAAAAATAAGCGATTATTTTTGTTGAAAAAACACATGAGAAAGAACAAGAAAGAAGGTCATACAACACGAAAGTTGTCAACCTCAATTGCAAACAAATTTCTACTCAGAGGACAAATGTCCAAAATAAACCTCCAGCAATGGTCCCAACCGCACACAGAGTATTGCTGCTGGGCCGAATAATTGGGCAAGTTTGACGAATCTACGTTAGTCGTAACATTGATCAAATTAATTACCAAATCCGTAATTGAAATCGATCACCTAATTAACCAAAAATTTGTTTCATGTTTCACGAAGAACTGACGGTGCAGCCTATCTGATGATTTCAGAATTCACCTTGTGCTTTGGAAGAACGAGAAAATAGGAATTAGCTTGAAATCTGTTTCTGCTATTGAAAACATACGAGTAAATGGTCTCTGCTTTGAATTTCTCAATAAGACCCCACCAGAGTGAATTTTTTTAATGGGAAAAGACAATTTTTATGGCTTTGAGCAATTTAATATTTGGTTAAATAGAATTCTGCACATGTGCACGTCCATATTCATTGCATGTACAGCTTCATAGTGTCCCACACAGGTTCATTAGCTCTCGAATGAAAATTCGAGAATTAAGTGATCCTCGTGAAGAAATAGTGCTATTTTTTGTACACATATTTAGCGTCATAATCTGGCGTCATGACGTCATTCGAGAGCTTGGAAACCGTTGCCATGCAGGGTTACTTTATTAATGAAACAGTAATTAACAGGAATGTTAAACCACTTGGCAGGAGTCATGCCATGATTCTGACACCTCTAAAAAATTTACACTTCAAATGTTACAGCTTCATCAGCCTCATCCAGCTTTGCCACAACTTTACAGCTACACTATACAGCTCCATGGAAGCTCCATCTAGAGGCTTGGAGTAACAGCTTTCTCACAGTTTCACAGCTAAACTACAGCTCCATGGAAGCTCCATCTAGAGGCTTGGAGTAACAGCACTACTTAAGAAGCTGTCAGCCTTGACTGGGCATTCTCCTAGGACCTGCTCTAGAATTGTCAATGCTGATGAGTGACAGCTTGTATGCTAACTTTAGAAATAAATATTTGTTGCAGAATACCTTCTGCTTTTGAGTTTACTTCTGATATCCTCTGGGAAATTCATATTCAACAATTGATCACGAATATAAGCGTAAACCTAAAAGATTAGCCATAGAATTCTCCTTAAATTTATTTTTGAACCTCCCCCAATAATTTCATCTAATGCACCAAATTCATCTTTCAGGCATTTTAGCTTTTTCAGAAACGTTTCTAGATGAAACAATAAGAAAGTAAGTGATACAATTCTTTGGAGTTCCAATTGATAATATATCATCTATTAAATCTGGAACGGCAATGAAAAATACAGCGGGACCTGAAACAACAAGTTTTTTTCGGTGAGGCCTAAGATCTGGACGAATCATGTCTGTGGGTGTGTAAAATGTCAAGATGACACGGTGAACACTTAAGGCGTGTGCCATTCCACGGGTCGTATTCAGTGTGGGATGCGGACCCTAGTGACTGGCAAAAGTCTTATGACTTCATGACCAATAGTAGAATATCAAAACGAATTTATCTTGTGTGTTATAATAGGAACAGTCTCAGACTTCAGACTGGGCTAACGCAACCCTTGGTTTGAGACTAAACCCAGACCAATTTAGATGGTGATTGTTCCTTAAACAATGTACGTCCTTGACCTTCAAAGGTCAAGGCTGCCAGTCCGATATAAACGATAATTTATTTCGAGATTTCTGCAATCCGTTCTTTAGTGCCAATTACCCCTATTGTATGTGTAAGGCAGCTTTATCTACGTTAGTGTCTGGGTGCTTTGGGAGTTAATTGTATTGTGATTTAATATCTAAACCACTTGTTCTACGAGTCTGCATAGACAGGTAATTGGTAATATCGTCTTTATTAATGGCAGTCTAAGTCTGGTGTCATGTAATGTCTCACAATAAATTATCTTCTCTTATTAAGTCTAAGCTCGCCACGATGCTGCTTTTCATTGAACTATTCATTTTTGACATTTTTTTTTGTTTTTGTTTTTGCAAGAGTCTAATTTCTGAAGGTGTCATGACTTAAAAATATCTACATATGACTAGTGATCTCTGGGAGAAATTTAAAGGTTCTGTTATGTGGTTCACTATTTTTTGAAGTAAGTGTTCCATTTCTGTTTTTTTCCCTTCATGAGGGTTTGGATGACATCAGTGGCTACATTCTCCAAAGCCATCTGTTATTCAGAACCCAACAAACTTTGTACAATTTTGTACAAAAATGCCAGAAATATCAGATTTATGTTATTTAGGAGAAACTCGAGTGACGAGGTGAGAATCCCGAAGCGTTCGAAACAAGAGATTTTAAAAGTTTGCATCTTTCCACTTTGCACTTTAAATGTGGAAGTGTGAGTTGAGTTAAGCTGAATTCATTAATCCTCTTTAGGATTCAGAGATTAAGCGTCATCCAACGATAATCTGAAAACTTTGTCCTGCTAAACGAAAGAAGTAAAATAGACACTAAGAAGAAGATAATGATAATCGTAGTATCTCAAATACTTAAGCATATTAGGTAAAGGCGTCTTTGGCTTAATTATGACGCACCTAAACTCCGTATAACGCGTCTTTCTGCTAATATATTTCAGTCTACGTGGGCAGCACAAGGAGCGTAATATCTTGCTCTTCCGAGTCGTGTTTAGACTTATTGTAATACAGGGGCGCGTGTTGTCTGTTTCTCATTGGTCTGGAGGTAGTAGGATATCAGCCGATGTACCTTGGGTAGAAAAAGCCATGTACCCCTTCCTCCTCACCTAGATCTAGATCCCATACAACAAAAGCACATAATTTGGTCACCTGACTAAGTGAAGGCCACTGATTAAGCGCCTCAACGGGGGATCGAACCCCGGTCTCTAGCATTCCGGGTCAGCAACGGCCATATTTCTCGCTATTGTTGTGCCAAGGACAGCAAAAATAATGGGGTTTGATCAAATAACCTTTAAGTCATGTGTCCAATGCCTTAACCATTATGCTACACTTTTTAAGTGAAAGACTATTGCGTCTAATTGGATGAAAGGTCATAAATATGACGCTGCGTCCTTGACCCAATTGGTGGCACGTCATGGCATAATGATGTCATGGCAGCAATCTGTGTAAACAAATTCCAACCAATGACTGCAGGTTAAAGTAGGCCTGCCAAGTTATCATAAAACTGCCAAAGGTGTCAGCAACCCCCTACAGGATATTACAAACCCCTCGAAGTAACCAATAAGGCGACTCTACGAGCTACCAAAAATGTGTTTAATTAGCCAATTTCAAGCACCCTCAAAATTCAGGACCCCTGCTTTGTATGATTATGCTGAACAATTATCAGTAATTTAAAAAAAATTCAATTGAAATCGAGTAAATATTCATTGGGTATGTTCGCTGGACAGGAAAAACACCTAAACGACCGATCCAAGCAACAAGAAAACTCCTGGACTGTCGTGGGTTCGAGCCCTGAACCTCCACCAATGCTTGCGGACATGTCCGCAGGTACGTGGATCAAAAAGGCTCGGCTGCCATTCTGACCTCTATACAGTCAGCAGGTGTCACACCAGAGGTGAATTTGAAGACCACACAAGCCAGAAATCATGCAATGTGATCTACCCTGGCTTTGAAACCCAGAGCAGACATCACCAGAAGTCCAAAACAGGGGTATCAGTGGCCCCACGAAAGGGACTTATGTCCCCCAAAAATGTTTATAAAAAGAAAAAAGGAAAACTCCTTTCTAGAACAGCAATTAAACTTTATTCGAAGCCCGCAAATAGCGAAGAGACGAATTCCCGTAGTGATCCCGTTATGGTCATTTCTGTTGTCTGGTGTCTGCTGGTATTTTAAGATACTCTATTGCAGGCAGGAAATTGATGTGTCTGGCAATGCTTCAATTCATTATCCAAGGATACTTTTGGATTATAGACCAATGATGAGTTTTTCAATGGCTATTAAACATATGCCACCTTCAAAATTAGGGTTTTCAAAATTATTAGTATGTACTTTGAGTTTTCCAATTGGATAGTCGGAATACCTTTTGCAGATGAACAAGCAAAAACTATTTCTGAAGCATTGTATCATAAAGTGATTTGCCAATATGGAACACCACATGGTTGATAAGAGGTTAGGGTCAAACTTCAAGGCCATTAAAAATCGTAAGTTACACAAAAAAGAAGGAACTGGCTCGCATCGCAATTCTATGGTATCCTCGGTTCAGCTATATCAAGGGTAAATGCACCGGGATACTGCCCTTCTATACCTAGGACAGGAAGTTCATGATTCCCTGACTTTTCCAGAATTTTTTGACCTTATTCCAGACACATTTGAGTTATTAATATGTGCTTTTTTAAATGGCCTCCACTTATTATCGGGTGTGCATATGTCAACAAAAAATACATATCCACAAGCTAAGCATTATTAAATATCATTCTGCATTTAAGGATAAAGGTATCCTTATTGTGAAGTCAAAGTACATTTTAATAGTCAAAACCCTAACACACGAGAAAAAGTATAAAATATAAAAAAATATTGGGTGATCAAAATTCGTCAGAAAGGATTATTGTCTACTGGATCAAGATGAATCACAGTAAAAACAGAAGTGCAATCAACAAAAGTCCAAGCAATGAAATAAAAAAAGTATTGATTTTTCAGTACACGAGAAGACGTGTCGGACTTTGAAAACTGAAACGGAATTCTTAAACAAAGACAGTCTATAACGTCGTTTTTGTCGTATCTCACAAAGTTCGACAAAGAAAACAAGGCACCCAAAAACTGAGGTTCAAGATGTCGACCTATCAGTGTCACGTGATCACGTGACCTGGTAATCATGTGGAAAATGGACACAAAAGGCATGAAGGTTCTTAACGAGTTCCCGACGTACAACCTGTCGATCTGTCAGATGGTGGCTCAATCTATTATTGTTTGGTCCCATCCCCTATACAGTGGAGTTTTCTCTAAATGGAGCGGAACTTTCATTGAATTCAGTGAATTCAGAGAATCTGAGGAATCACTGAACCATGAATTGGGTTCAGTATAAGGATCTGCTCTGTTGCTTGTGTCCCTGTGGTCTAGTGGTATCGTCTCTGTCTCTTACACAGGAGGTCTTGGGTTCCAACCCCACAATCCTCATTTTGATGTTTAATTTTTTGGTCACTGAATTCAGGGAATTCAGTGAAACCATTTAGAGAAAACTCCAGTCTTTGCAATCTGTAGGTCATTTTCGAATGCTTTTTCAACAAAATAAGGTTTAATTGTCAATCATCAATGTTAGGGGTCATTTGTATGATGAACTTGGGTTTAAATAGAGACCCGTCCAAAGGACGGGCTAACTCCTAGTTGTAGACAAAGGTTGGACAAAAATCCTAAAGTTAATTAAGCTTATTCTACACAAATGACTCCCAAGGTTGTCATCAATTCTCATCAAAAAAAACCGTGAAATGTTTTTTAACGGGGATGACAAAGTATCATTTGCAGACATTGCTCCTCTAATCTGGCCAAGTTTAAATATTAGTTTAACCCCCGAATCTGCATGTGGAGAGCTTTGGCTATTTACATTGTCTAATTCTTTCTAATACGGTAAGTTTTCTTTGTATACCAAGTGGCAATTTGATCATAAATATGTCGATGGAAAAACTTTCTGAAAAAATTATACTTTGGTTTTGAAATAGAGAAAAATAGACATTATAACTATCCATGAATAGTAAACTGCTCCATGGTCAGTGCAAATGAAGAATTCACCTATCCATGAACAGTCAATTCCGCAATTAGATGAATTAGTCTAATTCATCTAATTCGCCAAGATCCAAAACCAAAATAGGAAAAACACGACTGATTTGGCACAACCCTGTTGGGTTGCGGAAAATAGAGGGCGCCCGAGAATGCTACCGTGCCTTGAAATATTTTATCACAATTCAACTAATTAGTCAAGATTCAAAACGAAAAAGGAAAAACACGATTGGTAGCAGCAGGGAATAACTTACTGCCGGAATTTCTTTCTTGCCAGGCGAGGAGCTTTGAATTAATTTCCAACATAGGAGTTTTTAAACTGATACCAGACAAGAAAATAGACATTTGTTTAATTTCTCCTTCAAACCGACAAAGAGATTTATGGTCGGAAATATCATGAATTTAAATATTGAAATATCACATCTTCAAATAACCATTATCGTCAAACAGTGTTATATTAGCCAAATAAATCCTACATGTACTGATATTTGTCTGTAGTTATTGATAGTTCAAGGTTTTAGCTGCAG
>JBCAUG010020921.1:0-10689 GCA_038406175.1 Haplosyllis leylae
CTACATGATGGATGCTCAAATCCTTTTAACTAAAGTACCATGCTTGTTAGACTAAAAGGTTTTACTGATTATATACCATAGTGTTTTGCATTACATGTTTACTACGTACTACGCAACTTTGGGATTCTAGCCGCTTTCACAACACCAAAAATGCCTGTAGTCTTGATATATATATGCATTTTTTATTTCAGTACATTTACCATGTACTCAGTGGCGCAAAGGTAGAACATGTTTATAGCTATGAATGGCCAGGCAGTAAGTCGGTGTAGTAAGAATTGAATTCCACCACTGTATCTGTAAAAGATTCATGAAGAACCGATTCTATTTGACCTCAACGCATTTCATCATCGTTGATGGTGGGTCGACAAAATATTGAGAAATTGAATACGTTCTGGAAAAGTGCTAACTTTTGGCTTTGAAAGTGATGGCAACGTGGAATTAGTTTCATTTGAATACGAGCTGTGCCTAGTCACATCTACTAAAGAACTCACAGAGGGTGGTTTATTCGATTTTCATTTATTTGAAAACTTGTGAATAATTGTGTGCTATTCGAAAGATCAAAATAACTTCTCATCTTTGTTTCATAATACTTGTTTGTTTCTATTCATAGCAATCTAGATTTTGAATAATACAATTTATTTGTAAATGTTATTCAATTTTAGTGCAACTTATTTTTCAAGTTTATCTTTCTCAATGCACCGAGAGATCTGTACATTATCGGATGTAATACATGTACGTTATCACAAACATAGAGCTACAAAGTTGGACACCCATGAAGAAAGTCTGCTGCTGATACACGGTTCGGCTTGCTGCGGAGAATTCCACGCTATTGCAATTTACTGTAGTGCAACATGAAATCTGTTTAAAAAAAGAAGTTCATCTTCCATCAATTGTGAACAAAATCAATTAATACATTCATACATCACATGTAAAGTGCTGCTGTCCTTGGAAGTGATAATATAATTCCCTTTACTTGTGAGCCAGCTTAACGGTTTCAACCGGACCGAATTTGTGGAGTCCCACTTTGCTGTCTTTTTCTTATACAGACTTCGTTACCCTGGTGGTAAGTGTGTCTACTTGTAAGTTAAAAGTCACTGGCTCAAGTAACAGGTTTTCAAAGGGTTTGGAAAATTAAATATATTCAAAAATGGTGATTTGGGAACGGTTTAATTTCTGTGTGTGATCTCACCCTTTATTGTTGCAGAGCGAGAGATATGAAAATATGAACGGAAGTGAAGGGACATGTTGTCAGACGAAAATAAATTCGGATAATTTTCATCAGAATAAACAATACTTGGCGATATCGGTTCTCACCTGATAAGTGTAGCCGTCGTTGTTGATGGATCCTTCCGTACATTCAGTTTCACAACTGCGAATCACCGTTTGATAGTCATCGTTATTCACTGTTCGGGTCTTGTTAAATATGAACAAATGGATATGTTAAAAATAGGAATAATTAATTATGGAAAGAAGGCTTTCACCTGTCACTTATTTGGTGAATACCAAATCCCTTTACCTTACATCGAGTACATTCGGTCTGTGAACCAACTTTGTATAAAGACGTTTTAGTCTTTGTGCTGTACACTGTCTTGCAATATTCTGTGTCTTCATTTCTATTACTATCCCATGAGCAGGTGTAACAAGATATTGCGTTAGAAACTGAAAAGATAGAAGAATTATCATTGACATCGCATCATGGAAAGTGGCTCCTTTAAAATGAACGTCAAAGTCTTTCTTATTGTAAAAGATCGAAAGAGGAAAAACTGTATGATTTCCACATGAATGCGACTCATTGAGCATGTGTGCAGATAGCGAAAGCAATTGTAACTGCACAAACTCCGCACATAGCCAATGCTACCAGATAATTGAGTTTTTTACGATACGCGTTTCTGTCAGATTATCTGACAGATTTTTACACAGGGAAGAGCAAAAACAAAAACAAATCATCAAAAATTGCCCCCGTCAGGACTGAACCCATGACCTCTGGTTCATCATGCCAATGCTATACCAACTAAGTTAAGTCAACATTCAGTTGCCAGCCTGAATCTTCATGGCCTTTATAAAGTCATGCTCTGTGGATCCAGAAATAATCAAAGTCTAACATGTTAACTGGCACATGAAACATAGCTCACTTCAGAAATCTCCTGCTCAACACAAACCTGCCTAGCTCAGTTGGTAGAGCATTAGAGTGATGACCCAGAGGTCCTGGGTTCAATCCCAACTGGGGGGCAATTTTTGAGGATTTTTTTCTTGCTCTTCCTTGTGTAGAGATCTGTCAGATAATCTCACAGAAACGCGTATTGTGAAAAACCCGATTAACCACCATACAGTCCTCTTTGAATCAAATGAAATTATGTAAACTTTCAAGACGTTAATTTATCAATTTAGGTGTTATATCAAAAATTGCACAAAGTGAAAATGGCCCTCTCTTACCTGCCACAGTAGCAAAAGCGTAGGCAGCAACAAATAAAACGCGATTCATTTTCCTATCTCAAGGGAGTGTAGCTGCATTTTAATTTGAAATTGCCTTGACTTTTTTCGTGGTTCAAATTTTATATTGCAGATCTATCCGAGTGTTCTGATCAGCAATTCGTTACGGATGCACTCGACCGTATATTTTAGCTCACTTTGACATCCGTCAAATGAGATAAAAATTCTATTTGCTCAATTTTCTTTAAGATAAATCCTTCAAAAATCAGATAAAGAAGTCAAAATAGCGGTGTCATTTGTGTGGACAACATCATCGCAAGAGCCCACGGTATTTGGCATGCCATCAGCCAACCGGTTATTTTACTTGAATTGTCAACATTATCTCGCAAGTCATGTCCGCATGACAAAAACTTCAACAGCTAAACTCAACCAGCGAAAGGTCCATCCTAGCCCCACAAATGTTTAGTTTTATGATACAAGAATAAACCCCCGCGTTTGGGACTTAAATACAAAAGCAAACAGGAATACGTGCTGGTCTAAGAACTGGCTCACAACAGAAAGCAATGGACTTGATCTAATGTTTTTTTGTTAATTTGCTAGAAACCTTGTGACCTTTTGTAACCCTAGGTGATGAGTGCTGAATACTGTACTAAACTTCATTAATAACATTGAACATCAGCTGTTTTTGATTATATAACTGACTTTTTTATGTTTTGACAAACAATATTAAGTTGGGTAATCTTAATCTTTCGCATGATCTCTGAAAATAGCAATGCCATTAAGAATGTCTCACAAAGTGAAGAGATAGGTCCAGGTAGAGAACAATTCAAAACTGAATTCTTGTAGAACGTTTATTTATTAATCTGAGTTAAAGTACATTCTGTGCACAATCAAAGCAAGGAGTCTATTCCTGTAGAGACTCCTTGACCAAAGTACGCAAAGCTAAAACTTACAGTTGTGCAAAAGTTAATATCATGTTATCGCCGTGTACAAAATCCTTTACAAAGCAGAATCCTATCTCTAACAAAAAAGTGCGTCATGTTTTTTTAACACACACAGGACTTAGATCTAAGTAGAAGACAACATATTCAGATGATCATCCATTTATTGCAAATGTTCAAATAACTAAATTTATCATTGTAGCAGGCGAATGATCTCTTCATGCAATGCTGTCATTGGATTAGAAATGGTTTAGTTTCTGAGGTTGTAAATTGCCGCGAAGAATACAGCTGCTATCAAACCTCCGGTCACCCTAATGCCAGTCGCGCTGTTGCATTTATCAGTGGCGCAGCAATATGTCTGAATATTAAAATAAAGTTTAGTTATCAAATTAGAGAAAAAGAAGGAACAGGCATTAATTTGATAAGAACATTTCAGACACCCAGTCTGTAAAATAATTGATTTATTTCTGAAAAAAGTTCCCACTCTGACAGCAATTACACATTATACTGTTTTCCTTTGATACTTACTTCGTAAGAGTAAGCCCCTATACTTGTTTTTCCTTCGGAGCATGATGTTGCTAGGCACTCCCTTTTAATGGAGTAAATTTTCGTTCCACTACTGTCAAAGTCACTAACTGCTTTCTATTAAATTGACGTTGTGAAGAAACCGACATTAAATCATTAAGACTCTTGAACATTTTCAATTATGTAATCAATATATTATCTGTATAATTATTTTTCAAGTCAATGGCATCTTATCAGAAATGATGATTAAACCGTAGCGCATTTTCTAATTTTTATCATAAGACCTGAAGACAAGACAGTCCTCCTGCGTGAACGCAAGAGGCATACCACCCGCCGCGTAGCAGTGCTCGCTCTGCTTTCCTAGCTGGGGGGGGGGGGAGGGTACCGAGGTGCCCCTATCCTGACCTGGCCAGGAGGGTACTCCAGGGCACCCCCCATCCTAACCTGGCCGGGGGTACCCCACCTTGGCTGGGGGCACCCTGGGCATCCCACTCTATCCTGACCTGCCTAAGGGGTTGGTCACCAACCCCTCCCCCCTCCCCAGCCACCCCCAATGGACATAGGGAAATTTGGTTTTTAGCAGGTTGGACTCAACATCAAAACCTGGAGGTTGGTCACCAACCCCACCCCCGTCCCACGGACATAGAACCAGGGATTTTTTGCCGCGTAACCATCTTGAGCCTCGTTCGGGGGCACCTTGTTTTACACAGTTCTTTTCTGTGAAATCTTTCCATAAAGGGTGAAGGATCAACGCGCTACATACTACACTGGCTCTAGCAGCTAATAACATAACACTGACCCTACAACTCGTGCAGCTGGTGGAGCCGACTTTGTCCACTACGTTGGTTTTGCTGGTTATTTCGTCACAACCGTTTCCAGAGTTTGCTATGACTTGGCCGTTCTCTGTCGTGTACTCGCACGAATAACACATCAGGGCGTCACTCCCTTAAGTTTACAAAAGAAATAGTTGAATGACTTCACCCACATGTCAATTGTCCAATTTTTCAATAAAATGAACTAGTGTTATTTTTTAGCGAAACCATAGATTTACTTGATTTATGTAAATTTTTAGGTGTGTAAAAATTGTTTTACAAACTATTTTAGATATAACAGAAAACATCGTCATCACGCAGCTGTTATGGCTCGTAAATAATGAAAAAAAAACAATTTCGACAAAAGGGTTTACCCTTTTTTGGATAATACATTTCTAATTTGTCTGCGTACCCGTAATAGCGATTAGAAGGCAAGTAACACCAAACAACATTGTGTTCATGTTCAAATCTGCATGAAGTAAATGAGTAATAATGAAAAAACAATAATGAAAAGATTATAGAATTTTTCATCATTACTAGCAACGATCGCATATTCGGTGGTTTAATTGTCTATACCAACATTTTAAAATCTAATTGTGAAAACATTGCATGGGACGACAAAACCTATTACCTTAACTCTGATTATTTATAGTAAAGATCATTTCTGTTTGCAAAATGATAATCATCCATTAAAATTGATACCTGTTCAGGTGAATACTAACTCAATATGCCACCTGTAAGTTTCAAATCTACGCAATTTATTGAAATGATTTAATTATTTTTCAAGTTTTTAAATTTGTTAGTCAAAGTCAAATGCATACCTCAATGACTTCCACAGGAAATGTCCGTTTTCGTCTTGCGCTACAAGAAATTAAACCGGTTTTGTGATAAGTTATTTACTTATATATGAGACAGAAACAGAAACCCATCAGCCATCATGTCTTCTTCTTCAAATACATAAAAGCGGATCATTGTTTATCACTATTTGGATTTGGGACGAACTGAATCTACATCATACGGTCTCCGTATCAAATCAAACTGAATGATTTAAATAAATTAAATTAAAGAAACAAAAAATGAATAGATCATAATATTTTTGGTTAATTGAATATCTCCTCGTTAAAACATGCTGATGTTGGTTATAGTTTAAGGAAATCCTCACGCGGATAAATTAAAATTGTGATCGGTTTCCGTACTGCGGACACGTGACATGTGTCTGAGTGTCCCAAGGAAATCTTACTTCTACTCATAGTTTGTTGTGTACAAATATTGGTAAATACTAAAGTTGCCGAGCCATAAAAAGAAGTCTTGTTACGGTTCCTTTCGAGTTTTCTCGAACAATCCAAAAAAGTATGTATTTTCAAACTGATCAATTGTCGGATACAAATCAAGGTTGTGACTACATTACCATTTTTGATTCTTTGTTTTCTGGTATCCACAGGAGAAAATTGAAAATCATTATTGGTGGAGAATTATTTTTGTCAAGATGGATGTTGGCATATGGAAGTGACAATATAAATACTGATCAAAGGTTTTCAAAAATGTCCACAACAAAATAGTTGTCTCCAGTGGCATTCGATCGAGCAATGTCTCCACTAACTTAAAGACTTTTAAGGCAACTTTGTATTCATCGTCACAGGTTATTATTTTTGTGAATGATGAATAGAAAGCTGCCTTATAAAAGTCCTTAAATTACTTAAACACCTCTGGGTATGAATTTCACAAAAATAATTCATCCTCGGCTACTGCCTCGGATAGAATTATTTTTGAGAAATTCAACCCATCAGGTGTTTAAGTATTACGGCAATCCAGGCATTGCTTGTGGACCAAAGCACAGGTCGGATTCAAATCGGGGCTCTGACTACATTGCCATTTTTCTTTCCTTGATTTCTAGTTTCTAAGGACAACGTCTGAAATGCTGAAATGTGCAATAGGTGGAGAATTTATATTTCCATCCATCTGATGACATAGATTCAGATCATAGAATACAAGAAACAAGTTTATTCAATATATTGCCATTTCTACGTCCTATATTGCATTTTGTTATCTTTAATGTTTAAGATTATTCTCAAACATTATTGGTATCTACATCTTCAGTTGGATGAAAAGGTGAAATCTCCATCGATTGCACAGTTTATGTATTCAAATGTTGTTCTTAGAAACTAGAGATTAAAGAAAGAAAATGGCAATGTAGTCAGAACCTTGATTTGAATCCGACCTATGCAAAGACTTTAAAAACCCTCGATTCTAATTAGACCATCTCAGGACATAAAAGTCAACTGGTACACTGACTAGAGTCTGATTAAAGGTCCTAGCACTTCCTTAATAACTTTGTGGGCGAGTCAGTAGTAGGTACAGGTGAACCAAATTGACTACACCCCTCTGCCAAACCATGTTAAGGAAAATATAGCTACTGAAGTCAGCCATAAAGATTTCATATTTTCCCCCTCTACTGACGTTATGCACCCAGCGTTTTGGATTGCAAAGCGAGATCAAATTAGACTTCGTCTAATTAAGAAAACATTCGTACAGGGGGCTTTTTGAATTGTGGAAACAAAACCAGCAAAACCGGTATTTGGAGATTCATAATTGGGATTGAAAATACATCAGAACAAGAAAATCCTCTTGCGTGACTGCTAGAGGCGGACCGTCCGCGGCGTAGCATCACTCACTCTCCTGTCCATCGGGAGAGTGGAGAGGGATACCTGTCCTGGGGGAATACCCCCTGTCTTGTCCCAACTGGGTACCCCCCCGGCAGGCAGGACCTGGAACAGGACTTTGAACAGAACTAGTGGTTACCCCCCCCCCCCCGGTGGACAAACTGAAAAATTAACTTCCCTTGCACTTTGTATGCGAGCAGTAAAAATCAGTGTATTACATTTCAATAAATGATGATCCAACAAAATACATCTTCCTGAACTGAGTGTTATCATGTTTAAAATTTGAATTAATTCTTACTATTCCTTACAATGCACTCTGAGAAATTTGTTTTCAAAGGTCATCACACTTCTTCATATTTATCAATGAGCAACTTTGAAAAGTACAAGGATAACACGGACCTGATTAACTTCAACACATTTTACTTTCACAGGAAGGAAGAGAGAGGTAAAGAAAAAGTGGTTTCATTTCAAAACATAAAAATGGAGTAAATCATCACAACTAATATTTTAAATGTCGAATAGGCCTTATTTTAAAGTAAATATAACAAACGAACATAATATAAAAAGACGACTTTTCTTCAGCCAGGTTCCTGATGAAGGCTGACCAACTTCCACATTGTTACAATAATCCGTTGAACAACAAGAAATCTGAAAGGAACTTAAAGTTATCACAGACAATATAGTCAGACACTGCCAACTTAGGATTTGCTGAAATTTATTAACATACAATAGTCCTTATATGCTTTGTTTTTCTTCGTGTCACCGGGAAGTAAAAAAATTGACAATTTTCCCAACATAAAACATCGCCAACACATCTTTCTTGAAACTGAAATTATGCATTACCATCTGGTTTATTCAGTTTCCTATAATCATACCCCAATTTACAGAGTTTGATCAAAGTACCAACCTTAGAAGCATAACCACTTGTTTTTGAGAAAATGGCTTCGTTTGAACATGCAGATGTGCAGCGACGATTCACATACTTGTATAATGTTGTATTAACGGTCTGTGTCTAAAAAGTAGAAAATATCAAGGAGTGAAGAATTTTACTTAAGTAACTCGTTGCTTCTCAATTTTTCCAGACGAGATCAATAATATTAATCAATACACGAGGCCGGTTTAAGCAAGGTGAGATTAACCCACATGAGGTCAGATTCCAACGAACATTAGAAAACGAGGAAAAACTCAAAATTCCAACTGTGGTATAGGGACCTTTGGCAGCCATCCAGATCAATCCAAATCTAAATTTATCCACATCTATCCCGATAGATTGATTTAGATCTAGATAGGTTCAGATCTAGATTGATTGGGATCTTGATCTATCTCAATTTAGATGGCCACCAACGGTCTCCTCCACCTATACTGGAACTCAGAGGTTTTCCGAGTTTTCCAATGTTCATTTCTATCTGACCTCTTATGGGTTCAATGTCACCTCAGATAAATCAACCTTGTGTAAAATCATACTTTTTATCTTTTCATTGACCAAAACTTTGGTAAAAAACATTACTAAGCCAATAAGATACCTCTACCAGTCACCAACCAAGTCATTGCGCTTTTAAATGACACCCCGTGTCTGACGGAAAATAATATTTCATAAATTTACGTAAGTTTTGGTTTCGATTAACCTGACATCCTAGACTCCTTTCCCGCAGAAAGTTGATTGGCTGTTGGTGTATTATCCGAGATAGCATTGCAACTGTAATCACCAACTATGGTTCCGCCATTATTTTCCCAGACACAACTGTAGCAATTAATAGCATCAGAAACTGCAAAAGAAAAAAAAATACTTTGAATTCGAAGTGAAAATCATATAAAATAATAATGAACTAAGACTGGTAAAATCCTTTGTGTGTTATTTCAGTTTTTATCCCTTTTAACAAATGGACCTAAAATCAATAAACAGCTTAAACAGTTTAAACAATTAACAAAAAGGTTTCTAGAATGTATGCAATACTTTTTACAACATGTTGAATATATTATAAATCATGCTCGTAAAGTATTATGTAAAGTAAAAGTAAAGTACCTGAAAAACTAGTGATGGAAACAATCAAAAGTATATCACCAAATTGCATCCTTTTGAACTGTTTTTCAATGTTCCAGTGTTGAACGCAGCAGCCAAGCAATTGACGTTATTCAATTTTAAATATTTTACACAAATATCATGAACTAATCAATCGTTTTGCGCAAGTAACATTCAATGAACGATTTATATATCAACACTGTGGGAGCAAGTCAGCAAACTCCCAAAACAGGAGAAATTTAACGATGATTTCGTCATGATTTGTGTTTGCTCACTTGTTTACTCAGTTTTTCTATTTACAGCGTTGGTATCAACCGGCTGTCTTATTTCACCTTTGCATGAAATAAAAACAGTGTCCTACAGAAATACACCTAAATTTTCAAAATAGAGACAAGTCCCAAATTAGTTATATTTTGTACTACTATAGTATAGTACTTACATTAATCAGTATTACTCTCTACTACCAATTCCACGAGAGAGCTCTCGGAGCAAATAGTCTTTATATTCCCAAGGGGTGACAGTAGTTATTCATGGGTGTTTCTATTCATGTATTGTGCCCAGTTTATACTGATATGAGTGTTTCTGGACTACTACAGAGAGTTGTAGTAGGGGAATAGTCAATGCAAACTAGCAGTGTCTTGCAAGATTGAGTGACTGCACTCCTAATCAATTGGTCCCCCAGTTGAAGAACACAACTAACAGCTACTGTACAGTCTTTATTGAGGACCATCAAAAATAAAACTATTCCAACGCTTGGAGTTGTGTCATTACACAATTGAATTGTAGACCACATGTAAGTCCATTCCATGTAATTGCTTTATTCTGTCACATATACTGAATATATATAGTCACATATACTGGAATCAAGATACATAGACCCTGAAATGGAATCACAAAGGGTAGCCAGAGGTCTGTGTTGCATGTTAAAGTGAAATAGAATCAAATAAGTTTATTTACACTTAGATCTACATTTGTCTTACAGCTTGTTACAGCAAGTGACAAAGGGGGGTTGATTGGATGTGATTCCAAATCATCAAGAGAGTTGTGGTGTAATAGGAACATGTTCAACAAATGACAATTCAGGAGAGCTGTAATGATTAACCACATTGTTAACATACACTGGCAAATTTATTTAACCATTTATACAATGAGCATTTACCCACAGCCCTCCTAATATTCCTTAACCTGTGACAGTTATGCACTTTTTTCGTTTCCATTCATACATAGAGTAGGTGCTTGCAGAGCGGGTAACTATTTCAATGTCTTCCAAATCTCCAGGTTTTTCCAGGAATCATTCACAA
>JBCAUG010020932.1:0-10688 GCA_038406175.1 Haplosyllis leylae
CACTACTAGAATGGGGTGAGGGGATCAAGCAATGAGGAAAAGGTGCGTAGTGGTGTGTAGGGGTGAATAGCACCCCTATGTGCCACTATGCACCACTATGTGCTACTATGTGCCACTACGTGCCACTATGTGCCACTATGTGCTACTATCCGCCATTACGCACCACTATGCGCTACTGTGCACCACTATGCGCCACTACGTGCCACTATGCACCACTACACATTGCTATGCACTACTATGCACCACTATGTGCCACTATGCACCACTACGTGCTACTATGCGCCACTATGTGCTACTATGCACCACTATGTGCCACTATGCACCACTATGCACCACTATGTGCTACTATGTGCCGCTATGTGCTACTATCCGCCACTACGCACCACTATGTACCATTATGCGCTACTGTGCACCACTATGCACCACTACGCACCACTATGCACCACTTCTCGCTGCTATGCACCACTATGTGCTACTATGCACCACTATACGCTACTATGCACCACTATGCGCTACTATGTGCCACTACATGCTACTATGCGCCACTATGCGCCACTATGCACTACTATGTGCCACTACACGCTACTATGCGCCACTATGCGCCACTATGCACTACTATGTGCCACTACGCACCACTATGCGCCACTACACACCACTATGTGCCCCTACACACCACTATGCACCACTATGCACTACTATGCACCACTACACACCACTATGTGCCACTATGTGCTACTATGCACCACTATGCGCCACTACGTGCCACTATGTGCCACTATGCACCACTACACGCCTGATTGGTTGATCCCCTCACCCCATTCTAAATGCTAAATTCCAACCAATCACAGCACACAAAAACTATGCCTAATTATCATAAAAGTGCCAAAGGCTCCCCTCCACCATTTCCCAGAAAACTATGCGCCCCCCCTTAGTAATCAATAAGCTGACTCTAACGAGCCAGCAACAATTACTTGGAAACAGATGTATGTTCCATCATGTAAACAATTCTCCGTAATCTCAGAGATTAAGCCAGAAATCGATTCTACAAATAAATAAATTTACAAAACTGAAGGGGGTTTTCTCGTATATCATTTACAATTACCAAATCTCATGTTAGTACAATAATTTCATCGTATTCTGCTTTGAGATACATTTGCATTTCCTTCCATATGCCATGAGATGGCATATGGTCTCCTTAGTAGTAACACATTGACAACAATTTTGATTTTCACTAATCCCTAGATGCCATAACCTATCATTAACAAAGATGAGATTGTGCAGTAATGTATATTGGAAGGACCGGTATTTCAAAATATATGTAACAAAATTTATGTTTTTGAAAGCTTTTCTTATTCTGTCTTCGGTAATGTTTGTTCCAAGTTTATCTGTCCATCTTTGAGCAATCACTTCACAAATCATATTTTGCTTACTGATGATTTCAGGATAAACAACTTTTGACCATTTAGGTTTATCGCACATACTTGCATACTTTGAATAATATTCCTCATCAAGAAATGGGTTGGTTACAGTGTGTAACATCTTTTTCCACTCTACAGGTATACAAGATACAAGTGAATTATATTGCATTCCACTTATTTTACCTTGGTAGTTAGCATTTAGGACTTCATAATTAACTATTTTACCTTCATGACAAATATCTCTGATATAGTATATTCCAAGTTCAAACCATTCTACATAACAGACCAGTTTTCCATCAATCTTCAAGTGAGAATTGTACCAAAGGACTTGGTTTAACACTTGTTCTTTTGTCTTGGGATGGTGAAAGTTAATTTCTAACCAGGTCTGTACAACACTCTGCCAAAAGGGTAAGGCGTTTCCAAAAATTACACTATCTTCTACACAAAAATTGCATTTCCAGAATAACTCATTGCAGATTTTGGCATTAATGAAAAAGTAAGCAAGAGCAGTAATAGTTTAGTCCGCTTGTTCACAGTGCAATCTTTTAACCCATTCTATCTTTAATGCTTTATCACAAAAACAAAGGTTTGCAAGTTTCCTGTCTCCTTCCTGTTTAGCTATCTGTAACGTTTCAATTCATATCTTTGGTTTTCGACCGTTCCAGATGAAGTGACTGATTATTGCTTTATTCTTATTTCTAACCGCCTTAGCCACTCAGCCACAAAGACATTTGTTGAATAGAAAATCCTTAAACTGAAGTTGGATCATTTCTAGAATCAATGGAGCATGACTTTATAAGGGTGTGAAAATCTGACAGATTGGCTGAGTGGGTAAGGCAGTCAGAATTCTAATCCAGTGATGGTTGCTGTTGTGAGTTGTCCATCCAAAAAAACGCTATAACTAATAACAATAATTTTGACCATCAAACTCAGTCATCAGTTGCGCTTATACAAATACCAACACCACAAACCAAACGATTGTTATAAATAATGGTCACAGAAACTAGAGCTTGGGTGATTCACTTGGCTGTGAGTAATCAATTTTACAGGGTTTTTTGGGAGGAGGGGGGCTCTATGCCTCTTAATCTGCATATTGCAATTTAAAACTTTTCTGCAGAGTTTGAACTTGTAATGAGTATTGTCTCCATGGGAGTGCATGTGTGCTTTTCGGCCATAACAAGTACATGTGCAGTCTTACACTTCCGTGTTTTACCACTCCACATGCTCAAGGTTTTCAGAAGTCCCTTATTCTTGAATCTTTTGTGACACTGAATATAATCATGTTTGAGTTAAATGTATCTTCCTGTGCATTTTCAGTTGACCGGCAAATGGGTACGACTTATCACGATGATCACAAGGATATCTTTAGCCTTTGCAGAATGATGATAACAATATTTACATAGTGCCAACAACATATTGCACTCTTTGCCACAATCGTCACACTTCGTGCACTTCTCCTTGGCTGGTGCCAACAAAGTTACATCCACTGCATTTGAAGTTATGTGGACATTCATTTTTTTAAAACCAAATGTCTTGTGTCAAATCTTGGCTTGCCTTTGGCAAGCTTTTCCCTAAGTTCCAACAATCATAGGTCATCCCCATCAACTGTGTTTCACTGGTTTAGGATTGTTAGTTAGCAAAGTATCATCAGGGTTTCCTTTATTTCTTTCTGCTTATGAAGTTGTTCTTCCATCAGCAATAATGCTTAAGCTCGTACATGTGGAAGAAGAATTTCCAGATCAGCTGCTACCGTAAGAGCTACTGGTATGGTTGCTGTCATGAGAGCTCTCATCAATGTTTTGAGTGGACACACTCTTTCCACTGCTAGTTGTAGTTTTGCTACTTTACAATTTAATTTTCATAAAGCACTTCATCAATAATGCTATAAAGTTTACATCTCTCCAGAGCTGTGACCAGAAGGTTGAATGCAGCTTTACAATCCTGCTGCTGTACAAACCAGGTGTGTAGCGTATGATAGGCTTGCATTGTGACTGAGCTCCTGTTGTTTTGGACGTTGGTTTCTATGTCTGAATGTTTCAGTCCCAATTTGAACCCCAAACGATAGATATCTATTTCGTTTGTCAGTTTTGCAGCGACTTCCAACAAATCACTGTCCGTGAGGATTCGGTTTTGCAATTGTCCCTAAGAAGAGAAATAATATTGCAATAAAATGGAGAGAAATAGGAACACATTGTAATCTTATTTACGTATTTTATCATAATATGCCTTCAGTAAGACTGACTGAACACAACTACGAGGGTTCTTTTATTTGAAGGGTAGAACAAATTGGAGACTACCATTGACTTTTCAACCAATTCACTGCGTCTTCTTTTTGCCGTAATTTCTCCTTTCCCTGCTTGGTTCAGGCCTCTGCATGGCTAAAATGTATTACATACCATATAGTTACTTACAGGTGCATTTAATATTTGAGTAATTTCTATGTACATAAAGTTTGCAAGGGATCACGCACTGTGGCAAAAGCAACGCTGTGTCAAAGCTGTGCTGCAAAACTGATCTATATTCCAAGGCATAATGAATTTCGAATATTATCCATAAAATTAAATTTCCTTTAATACCGGTACTGTGAATTGAATTGTTTCCCTAGAAATCTTCTGTTCAACCCCTTCCTGATCTCCAGGTGTCCTGGCTGTAATGTCAAATCTCCCATCAAAGTTCTGTCTCAGACCTTCTGTTTTTATGTTGACAACCATTGCTGCTACTGGATCACCTTGGTTAATACTCTTACAGGGACAAGGTACGTACTGAATTACGTTTTGAAGGACTGATTCCTGCAAAAATATTCTTGTATGAAATGATTTTAATTTCACAGGATGCTACTCTTGTCAACAATTTACCTAGATGATCCCAGTTGTTAATAAAGCAGCAGACATTATTACTTTTGCATTTTTCATAGATTCTATATCATAAACATGTGTACAAAAATGTAGTAAGAGTAGCACAAAGCAATACCTTCTGAAAATGTCCCTCCTGTTTCATCCAAAGTGTATCATCGTCTTCACAAGGCTGCCACAAAACTGATTCTGTCTGGGCTGCTTTGAGTATCATGGTCAAGACAGCCTTTTTTGGGTCAAAGTCCTTGGGATCAAGATGTAGATCTCCCTCTTCGACCTTGTCTAATCCAAGTGATCTCTGGTTGTGCAAGAGTTTCTGCGAAGTAAAAAATTAAACTATTTTCTTCCTCTTATTTCTAAGAATATCAAAATGTAAAAAGACACATTAACTTAACAAGTCTACCATGGACATTTGTACAATAAGGAAAAACATAAAAATATCTGCCTTTCTTACCCTTCTGAAATCATGCAAACTGAGCAAACGACTGCAGAGGAAAGATTTAATTTTCACTGTGGTAAGGTTTTTCCCTTCACGGGCGTCAAGTTTTGCAACTAATATTATTCTCAGGGTGCTTCTACAGCTTTCTCTCTCACAAATGGTACCACCAAGCACACAGAAGTGTTGTGTAACCACAGTGATGAATTGTTCTTCCATCACAAAGTAATCACCTTCTCCACCCATAACATCTTTCTGGATAAGTTCCTTGGAAATTATTCCATTCCATTTTCTGACTTTCACTAGTCTCCACAGGTCCCTGTTGGGTATGCAGTGGGGAATTATGGTGGCAAATTTTTCTCTATCTGGAATGTCCACATCATCAGAGGCATCATGGTGATGTATTTCTACTAATGGTGTGATGATGCATTCCTCATCAGGAATGTTGATTTTTGAGGGGTCAGTATGAACACATTTCCAAAACACTCCAGTTAAACCTTTGGGAATGTGCAGGGAAACATCTGATTCTGGATCTTTCAGAATCTGTCCTTCACCATGGGTCACTGTTGCTATGTACTTTTGTCCACTTTTATTCATTATGATTGGACAGGTTCCCCAGTGTGGTTTTGCAGGTGTTTTTTCTTCCATAACATCTGAAATTATTTTTCAAAACGTACAGTCAATAGTTGTGTTTAAATGTAATCCTCAAACATGCATTTTTCAATGCTGTCTCTTTGTATTCCAAGCAGATTAGGGTACAATTTTACAATACATCTGTTTCTGTAACTTTGTTTACTCACCCATTGCCAGATTTTCCAAAGAAGGAACATCTTGCAGGAAGCCAGTCGGTTCTTCTTTCACCCTTGTCCTTTCTATAAAAGACCTTATGAATAAGTTTTTTGTTATGTTAAAAAAATTTACCCAGCTCAAACATAATCACAAAAAGCACTAAAATGAATTTACCTGCACCTGTTTTATCTGAAGATGGAGTTTCATAGTTTATTATGTCTTTCTTGTGGATATGGCATTTTTCTGTTGACCATAGTGTGATCTCAGTTGTTTTGGGATCAAGCACCTCTTTGACTGGAACCAAACATATGGATTCATCTTCTGGTTTTGCATGTGGGCACAACATCAAGAAACTATTACCATGGGGCTCTAAATGGTAAGTATGAGCAAGGCTCTTGACTTGGGCTCTTGATTGAAGAACAAGCTCAATAATTTTTCCATCTATTCGATCTCTTTGGCACCACACACTGGTACGAATCAAGTTTTCTTCCTGCAGTGTAAGAGCCAATCGAACATTTGGTACTACTTCAAATGAAGCATCTGTGTAAGACAGATGGTCCTCTGCACAAATCTTCCATTTCTTTGAACACAGGGATAACAGGCGGTGGAAGATTCCAATCTGGAAGGTTTCTCTTGATTTCAAGCTGAGCTCAGAGTTGTAGGACAGAACCATTGTTTTGAAAGGATTTGTTTCATAGATGGTTTTCTTCATGTGAGGAAGCATGCATGGAATGATGAACATGTCTCCTTCAGCTGTTGACTGAATAGGAAGAAGGAGCTCAAAATTTTGAAACAAGTTTATCAAGAATTGCACATGATTTCGTTTCCAAATCTTTTCCAAGGTATCAAGAGTTACTCTGCCTTGCTGGAGCTGTTTGCATATTTTCGAATCAAATTTTCTTTCAATGAACTCTTGAGAAGTTATCAAAGTTTTGAACATGTCAGCTAACCACTGTGGATCTGTGATGACAACATCCTTCAGGTTATGTTCTGAATAATAAACAAAATCTCCCAAAGTATGATGAAAGTTGAGAAATGATTGTAGTTCAACATCATTCATGCCAAAATCATTTGCTAATCCCTTGACTTCTGATAGTTCCAGGTGCTTTGTTGATCTTTCATTGGCCTTGTCTAGAATCTCAGCCTCTAGTTTGAGCCATCTAACTGGTCTGTTTATCCCCCAGCTCCTCTGCTTGATAACCATTTTAAAAACTTCACTTCGAAGCTTTGAAAAATCATTTTCATCATCATGTTTATTGTCAATCACAAATATATTTTTATTTGTGATGTAGTCATTGTATGGCTTCCTGGCAATTGACTTCATAATATCTGCAATGTATTCTCTAATGTAGTGATCCCTGTCTACTGTATGTATCATATCCCTGTGTGTGAGAACCAAGGCAATGTTTGGGTCAATGTGCTTCTGTCTTGCCTGACTGTAAATTGCACCCAGCCAATAGTGCAAAAACTTCTCAGGTGTGTTTGGAATACCAACTCCAGTATCTTTGTCTGTCTTCTTCACTGGGTCATTAAACTTCTTTGATATATCAAGCAGTATCAGTGTAGTAGATTCTATGTTCATGAAAAGATGATGTGTAGCTAGAAACTCAGTGTGACCTCCAAAATCCCAGAGTTGCAGGGAATAATCAACAGCTGCATTGGTAGAAGAATGCAATCTTGACTGGTATTGAGCCATAAGTTGTTCTCTTGTCTTGTAGGACATTTCTGGAATTTCTGTACTCTTTACTTCTTCCTGGATATTTTCTTCTTGTGGTGTTCCTTCCATAGAGGTGTGGGCCCTTTCAGATTGTATATCTGTTTGATGGTCTTCAGGTTTTACCTCAGAAACATTTGACACATCAGCATCTGTTTCATGTGACATTTTTCTCGCTACATCTGAATGTACATCCCTGGTACGTGAATGCTGTGTGAAGTCATCATACTTCATCAATATTTCATTGTTAAACTTGGCTACAAGTTCCTCGACATCATTGGTAGCCTCCAACCACTGTCCAGTATTCAAGTCTTTGGGATAGAATTTTGACTTGACAAGATGAGTAGCTATTCCTTCTGTGCTCTCTTCATGTTCCAGAATGGATTGCCCCAACAAGCGACGAGAAAGACTGGTTTTACCAACATCAGTTTGGCCAACAATATCAAGTTTGGCTCTGTAACTGGTTGTTGTTCCAAATGCACATGCTTCTTGATATGCTCTGTCCAATACATCTGAAAATAGGTTTAAAAAGGTCATTTTACATACTGAATTAAGTTACAATATTGCCAGGAAGTTAGCACTGATGAGTGGCTGTGTGCAGCTGAATCTTACTTTTGAAGAACATTATAAAAATTGTTGGTCAGTCTACATATTGTCTATGGGTTATTATTCCATTGTTATTATTGGGTAGTTGTTTTTAGATTTCTGTAGGTTTTACAAACTCTCAGCAACACAACAATGGCAACATTGTCAAGTTTGTTTTAGCTCTAACATTAAAATCAGCTGGTCTAAAAAATTGTGTAATTTTGAAATGTGATCCTCATGTACTCCTTGATTTTCAATTTGACATTTACTAACATCAGTTGGTGTAAATAAAGAAGAAAATGTGTGGCAATACAAAGTTGGTAATAATGCTTGGTGTGTTTGTGAAAAACTCGAATACTGACCTTTCTTCCATGTGCTATCCTAAGAAAATAAAATCGGAAATTGTAAATTGCATTCGAAAAGAAGAATAATAAAAAGAAGTGAGTGTGTTTGAAGTACGTTAGAAACAGAATCACAATCTTTTATTGCAAGGCATTGTGCTTCTTGTTTTGCTTTAGTTTTGTCAGCGAGAGAATAAAACGGCCCTGTGACTTGAACAAGGTCAACATTCAAAATATTATTGATAACTGATTGAGCTGAATTCATCATTAGATAACAAATGGGACGGTAGGTTTCATTAATTAAATCTTTCCAACCGTTTGACAGGATCAAGGTAATTAGAAATTGATTCAAATTCTAAAAGCAAGTTGAGAGAGACACAAATAATGCAAAAAAGATACTTTTAAATGTATACTTTTTATAATGCTAATTTGTTCATTGACACCTTAACAATGCTTGGTACAACAAAGATCAATGGCTAACTGGGCGGCCATATTTGCAGATAAGTAATGTTGATGTGTTTTTATGGTTCCCGAACTGTTGAACTGCTTGTTTCGATCATAATCCTACTTTAACTTTTTTATTTGATGCTCTCTCTTTCACCCTTCGTGTTTTCACTTATGCGCATAACTAGGGAAGGCTACTAAAATACTGTAAATAACCTTGGGAAGTGGAGTAGTGCTTATTGAGATTGTTGCTGATTGACAAAATAGCTATTCGCTCAATTTTTATGTACTTAGTATGTAATTTTAGTAATCTAATCTTTCTGTTTTTATTCTTTGGCCAACGCAAAGGAGGAATAGATAATTGAATTAAATAGTGAAGATGAAACAACATAATTTAAAAAACTCATACAACTTATCAAATTGGTGCAATCAAATGTACGTGTGATTTTTATTAACATATTTCTTAGAGTAAATTGGGGGGGGGTGTAAAATGTTGATGATTGGTTTAGTTTCATGGGCGCTAAATATTTACCAAAGCTTTAAATTTTCGAAAGAACGATCTCAACAGAGAGGAAAAAATTGACAAATCATACCTGGCTTTCAGCGCGAGTTTCTGATTCAAGTTTATCCAGAAAGGTTACGACTTCAACTGCAGACAAACGTTCTTCTGGATTGATGGATATCATCTGAATTATCAACAATTTCAGGTGTTCTTGTGGTCCATTAGAATTAACAATGTTAAATTCTGGAACTTGATTACAAATAGCCATAAAAAGCCCTGGTGGTAGAGGCACATTTGAGACCTCTGTGGGTGTCTCAATGCGAGGAATCAACCTTTTTCCCTTCTCTGCCTGAAGTAAGGCCAGGAATGTGAGACCAGCAGCATATACATCAACATTTCTGTGGTACTCTGTCTTCCCAGGCCTGTTTCTCTGGAAGAATTCAGGAGCTTGGAAGGCCAGCGTCCCAATATTTGACGTCATGAGTGACGATTCAGTTTCTGGGTCCAGACATTTACAAAAGTCAAAATCTGCCAACAGGATTTGGAGAGGGGATTCGGAGGCGACGAGAATGTTTCCAGGTTTTATGTCTCTGTGGGCGATATATTGACTGTGAAGGTAACTGATTCCTGCTGCGATCTGTTTCATCACTGCCAAGTTTACCTTAACAGAGACATCTCTTGTACTGTAGAAATTGTTCAAGTCTCCAAATTCACAAAATGGCATAAAAATCCACACATAGTCATAGTTTTCAATTTTTTCGACGTCCAGTATTTTGAGGACGTTTGGATGGTCAAGCTTCATCAGTCTGTTGTAATCTTGAGTTAATTGTGATCGGCGATGATCGGTATTCATTCTTTTGGCAGCGATTGTATTTTTCTTAGAATCAGTTCCCTTATAAATAGTTCCAAAGGTACCTCTTCCCAATTCAGGATACAAACTAATGGAATATGATTTCACTTTAATGATAAATGCTTCCGCCATTCTGATTGTGTAAAAATTTCCGATAATTGTTACGGTGAACAGAAAGTTTGATAATCCAATTTTGAAGACACCATGTGGCCTTTTTTTGTGCCCTCAAAAACTCATATCTGTTTCTTCATTAATGTATCCAAATTCTCACTTAAGATTCCTGGACCATCTATTCGCTTGGCAGTGATTGTATTTTTCCTGACATGGCTTCCTTCAGGTAATTCCAAAGGTCACACTCCAAAACATAACTTCGATTGACGGAATATCACTTTATCACGTAAATGCGGAAGAAATTGAACTTTCTCAAAATAGGTTAACACTGTGTGAATATCGTACAATTTTTAGAGCATCAAACAACTAAAACAAGATGTTAATAGAATCATTGCGTTGCGTTTGAGATATGAGCCTTTCCAAGTACTTGTGTTAAATCGAATTTCCCATCACAATAAATTCCTTACGTTTTGGGAATTCTTTGACAGGGTTGGGGAAAGTCAAGCGTAATGGAAAATGAATGAAAATCTAGATTCACTGTGTAACAAAAAGTTCTTTAAAACTTATTTCTGTTATATCCGGATTCTGAGCTTTCTATGAACTATGTATTTATCCTGAATAAAGAAATAGTCAAACTACTTAAAGT
>JBCAUG010020943.1:0-10688 GCA_038406175.1 Haplosyllis leylae
GACCTCTGCCCCTAAGTTTAAGGGAGGGTGCCAAGTTAAAACGGGGGGGGGGGTCGGTAAACGATACTAAACCGGTAACAGGGTAATTCTTGGGAACACGCAGTGCATGTACAATACAATATATATGTGTTTTCTATAAGTTTAACAATTGTTTGAAAAATATTTTACCACCCCTGAATACTTCTTGTTTCGACTTTCGGTCACCGGTAATCATGGCTGATTCCAATCTATCAATTTTCTGATTTTGGCGATTGATAACCGCATTCTGTCTGGTAATTTTTAGTTCTTGTATTTTCAGCATTGTGGACATCTCCTGAAAAGATATGAAGATCCGAAAACTTTTTAAATAAAGTTTTTTGAATCCACATTAGTGATTATTAATTTTAGTTCTAAAATATGAATTTCTTCCAAAACCTCTGTTTTAATCGCAAGAGAAAGATTTCTGGTTGAACATCAATCATATTAATTACTCTTCTCAAATATTCTCAATGTAGATCTATATCATTAGACTTCTTTATTTCCCTTCATCTACTAATTGACAGCTTGATATTTCAATACAAATGCTGGAAGAGACAGTTACCGATCATCTACATTTTGATAATTTCTTCACTCAGTCCAGCAGTTGACTATGTAACCATTTTTCTTTGAATCTTCTCTTTCTGCTCTTTACTATCAAACTATATTAGTGTTGCACAAATCTACTCGACAAAAAACGATTCCTGACTCACCTGAATGTCTTCATTCATGTCGTGAATCACTTTTGCCACCAATGGTGGAAGGTCCTGAAATAGAGTTAACATATGGTTGAAATTTACGTATAACTATCGTGGTGTGTGTTACACATTCTATTCCAGTCGGGCACAAATCGATGAAACGAACCTGAAATTCTTCATCTGTAATTCCAAATCCTCCTCCAGAGAACATTACAGCAAAAACTGTAACTGCAACTATGTACAGGGCAGCCATCTTGCATCACTATACAATTGACTTGTTGAAAATTCACGAACACCACATAATTTCATATCTCCTTCAACGTGTATGTACGTGGGATACTCTACACATGTTTGTTGGCTCAGCTAATTTTAAAAGACTATGTTTGTTGGCTCAGCTAATTTTAAAAGGCTATTTGAGGTAACTGTTTCCTGGGGAAATAAATTTTTGTACAAATTTATTTCTCTGTCTGTCTGTCCTAGTGATTGACCATACAGGCCTGTAGATCAGTCTTACCCACAGCACAGCTTTGAAAGGGAATGTGGCAAGTATCAGGGGTTGTGACACTTGCAATATTAAAACATATATTTCATAAACTTAGCAACATTCTTTAGTAGCAAACACTATTTTAATATCTTGGGACAGTTTCAGCAACAATTACCAATAATTATTTTTTTAATCACAGTACGAACATGACCGCAGTTTCCATTGAAATCAATGGTAGCTGCCATTTTGCTCAAATTTGGCGTGATATTTCAGAGTTTGCATAATTACATAAAAAAATAACAAGAAGCCTAAAGGCTTTATGCAGAGTTGTTTAAGTCTCTTTAAGCAAAATTGCACATCTCGTTTCTTCCAAAATCTCACGAGATTTCATTAAAGAGACTTTTCTGTGAGATTTCCTTAAAGAGACTTTAAAAAGATCTGCTTAAAGAGACTTGTAGGTCTCATTAAGAAAAATAGCACATCTTATTTCTTCTGGAGATTTTGTGAGAATCAGTGAGATTTGCTTAAAGAGACTTTTTACCAGAAAAGTTTCTTTAAGCAACAAAAAAGTCTCTTTAACAAAACATCACATTCCAAAGTCTCTTTAACACCCAAGTCTTATCAAATCTCACTCTTTAGTCATGTGGCCACCACCTAGACCAACCAAAGTCTCTTAAATTCCCAAATGTTGTGAGAATCTTAGAGATTTTACCAAAAAATATATCCATTTAAATAGCTCAGCTGTTTACAACAGCTCTGCTAAAAATAGTAAATCAATATCATTTGAATTTTGATTTTGGCTAAATTTAAGTGATATTTTTGTAACAGGTTGAAGTAGATCAATATGTGACAGTAAGGAGCTAAAGATGCATTCCATGCATTTCTGGTCTGATGTGGTTAATGTGTAGCCCATAATCAAGCAATTAGCTCCCGACCCCAAGTACATGCATTTATCATGTTCCTATTATGCTCTGCTCTCCATGAGTAGCCAACTAACATCTCCATGTCACATGTACACCCCTGGTAGCCAACCAGGCAATAATGTGATTTGTTGGACCAATGGCAGTGTGACATGTAAGACTGTATTCATACTCAGTTCCCACCATGTCTAGATAATTATCTACTGGTGCAATTGAGATGAAATTAGTACCAATCCAAGACAGTGTACCCTTCTACTTGTAATAACCACAATTTGTGCTAAACGACTCAACTCCTTGTGTTGAGCTCCCCCCTTAGCCTTGGAAATACTTTGTGTGGTAGCCTTGATATGCTGGTTGTTAGGTAGTAGGGTATAAGGAGGAGTACACTCTATGAAAGTAGGACCTCCAGAAAAACTATCACACTGTTAAGTGCCAAAATAGCAAACAGCAGGATTTTCTGAGGTATTGGGAGGAGCTGGACCAACTCCTTGCCTGGGATCTGGTAAATTGAACATTTGGGCTGTTTTAGTCACTTTTAGACACTTTGAAAAACCTTCCAGATCCTGGTAGGCAGGAGGAGTTCACTACCTCCCCCTTCACAACCTGTTACTTAAAGCTATTTAAATACTTTTTAAGAAGCCTGTAAGAACTGTTCAAGTAAATGGAAGGAGCTAAGTTGTGTTTCCTTGAATATTGCATTAGTAGCTTGTATTTATGATTGTTCTTGAATTGCAGAGTTTTTTAGCTGTGTCTCAATGTGTTGCAAGTGCACCATCACATGCTAGTGTCATCCAATAGTATTTCCCACATGTCTGCAATAGTGCATTACATGTAACTCCCCAGTTGTGTATTTCAACAGTGTTCCAGTACTCTGTGTATGAACTTCTAGCCACCACCTTTGAGATAAAATAAGGCAGAAGCTGTAAGCTGTAATTGTATGTTCATTTGACTTGATGGAGGCTTACTATTCTGTGAGTGTGAGATCCCCAACTGTTCAACTATAGCTCTCTGTTCCTGTTGCATTTCAACCAGTCTTCAGAGTAACAATAAGACTGTACTGAAGCTGAGTGTTTGTATTCTTCCACTGTGGGTGCCTCCACAGAGAAACTGACTTGCGAATCTATTTGATTATAACTGCAAAGGTACTGGAGCTCTCAGTGAGCTCCCCATATCTCCAACTCTAACCAGCATTCCAGACATAGGCCCAGTGTACAAACTAACACCCATAAACAACTGCTGTTGTCCCCTGAGATTAAAGAACTAATGCTCTGACTGCTGACTGTGAGGAGCTCAGTTTTAGACTGGTACTTAGAAAACTCTCCAAAGTAATAGTTGGTGACATTTTGTTTACCTGCAATGTTCATGTTCTACTGACCATCAGAATGCATTAAAATTTACCACAATTCAATGGTCAATAAAGCTTGACAGTTTACAATTTGTCACTGAAAACTAGCTGTGGCATCAATCTAGTTTTTAGTTTTGTTGAATTTGTCAAATTATTTTAAATATGGGTCTTCTTTTTGAACAAATACAGGTATGAATTATGTACCTCTGTCAATTTGGAAATATATACCTGTGCACAAACTTTCAATACACTAGTACTAATTACTACTTGTAACTAGATACTGGTAGCAAAATAATTCAGCAAATGCAACAAATTTAAGATGCAATTTTAAAACGCAAAAACTCAAATGTTGGGAAAAACAAAGGTGGAATGTGATCCAACGAAGAACATATACTTTTCTTACTGGTTTATGGATGGTGTTTTGTCTACAAATTTTGAAATGTTTCCACATGACATGAAAAATATTATTTCATGCAAATCACCATGTCTGTGAAATAGGATTGAAACAATGGAAGATTAAAATGAACATTGAAAAACTAAAGATTTCTGACAGGGACCCTTTGTCAGTCATTTTTGATGGAGATGCAATTTTTCTGAGTTTAGATCTAGTTCAAAATGTCACAAGTTTAGATCTAGATCTAATTTTTCTGAGTTTAGATCTAAATAAAAAAGGTTATCGGAAAATAAATCAAAATGATAAATATGTTCAGGCCAAAGCAGTAATTTATCCTGAGATTATTCTCCAATAATTACAGAATCAATTTAGTCTGGTGTGCTGTAGTGAATAGACATTTATAGAGTTGGTAAATATACTCGATTTTCCCCTAAATTATAGAAAGTTGGCAACGTTGCCAACAAAGGCTTACACGGATAAGAACAAAATAAATCCATCCAGAAAAAGTTGCCTCCAGTGGGGATAGAACCTTTTTACTCCAACGCCTTCCTAGCAATAGTTAAAATGAAAGCAGCATGTTTATCGAGTGATGCAAAAAGATATCATTGCTTGCAACAAATTTTATCACCCTAAGTGAACTTCAGAAAAAGAGTATAATTTTGAGGAGTGCACAGAACACATTTAACGTTATGCAATGGTTCTCCATGACAAATAGGTTTGACAGCACAAGCAGTGAATCGATAACTGACAAAATTTGAATACTTTTGCCATGGTGTTTAATTCAGAGAAATTTCAGATGAATGGATACAAAGAGATGTACAGGTTAAATTCTAAATCCATTAAAGCCATTGTAGTACCACGAAGTGCTCTCAACCAAAGGGGTGTTGTCCGAAGCACTAGTCACCACGACGTCAATTTCATCACCTGAAATTATAAGAAAATCATCAGAAATGAAACAATTAAACAGAGAACATAACGCAAGTGTGCAGAAAGTAATTTTAACGCGTTTTAGCTGTTACCTTCAATCACATCTACAATGGCACTGCAGGACCCGGGGACCCAGTCATTAGCGCCCTCAAAGTGGTGGTCAGGTTGTGTTGAGCAGATCACATCATCATTGAGCCTCATGTTAACATTAGCATATTCACCATTGTCAACCAAGATATAGATGGAAAAATAGTAAACTCCATCTCCACCAGGGGGAATTGTGAACGTCCCTGCAGTACTGTCATACCTACAGAAAATTAAACAATCACGAATCAATAGTTAATAAGTAGAAATTGTTGATGCCTTGGTAGTTGTTTCGTAGAACCTACAACTTCTTCTGCAGAAGAAAGGGCATATTGCTTCAATTCAAACATTACAATAGAATCGGAATGCAATCCTTACAATTCTTAAAAATGGGTATCTATTACAATACAAGACAACAATCACTGGCTCCCATAAAGTTTGGATCAACCTGTCTTTACTGTATCAAAATTAATGTCATTTATTGTAATTTTTTGTCATTTGACAGTGGCAGATGTAGGGAGAGGTGTCAAAGCATATGCCCCTCACCTCACCTCGTTGAACAATATTGTCTTAATTTCGTATCTTCTTTGGAAAATTTGCAGAATTGTGTGTTAGTACCACCAACTCCTTCAAGCTATTGGTGGCTCCCTCTGCGGAAAATCTAGTTTATTGCTAGTAATGTCACTATTTGATATCCATCATATTATTTGAGATGCTCAGTTAATTAGAGCATAAATAAACGCAGAACTGTAAACCTTAAACACCCTTATTATATTTACCCATCTCCTTCATTCAGTACAACCTCATTAAACATGATTGGCGTGTTGGTAGATATCGTATCGTAAGACGTCAGTACTGCGTAGAAAGCAATTGTTTCTGGAATAGAAATTATCTGGATAAAATGGATCAGATGATATAATGGTCTGTTATGAGTAAATTTCTTTACCACAGATCAAACATATCTTATGTTTACCATTTTGAGATCCACCGCTTCCCCCGCCATTCTCTTCCAAAGCTGAAATCCGTGAATCATGGTTTATGTCAGTCTGCTGTAGTCCTGCGAATGCAGAATAGATTAACACTTACCGAATGACCGATTCCCTCCATAGAATTTATCATTCAATGAATGTTTTCTTGATTATCATTTTCTCTGCTGGTTGCGGAAAATTAAAAACTATAAATACCCTTAGTAATGTACCTTGAATATTTTCTTCCGCTGAGGGCAATCTTGTTTCTAAATCTGCAATGACAATAAAATAAAAGAACAAATATTGAAGCCAATTTGACTTGTTCTATCGTACTGGGTTTACCTTCAATGTTATTTTCAGCTTCAACAATCCTAGTTTCCTGATCCACGGTTGTTTCTTCAAGTGCTTCCACCCTCACTTCTAGGTCAGCAACGGAACTGTTACCGTCTTCTCCATTATTTTCCAAGGCTGTGACTCGAAAATCTAGTGCCACGGTTGTTGTCCCAAGGTCTGTTCATTGTATGGCAATAGGAATTTGTGTTCAAATGACATTAATATTTGGTTACATTATACAGTTAATAGTGCACACAAAACTAAGACAAAGACATTGCCATCCAAATTTTCGTTGATTTGAGCCAATTCAACTATGACCTGGTCAGTAGTTGACTCAAGATTGAATAGCCTTTGGTCATCAATGATTTGCTCATCAAACAGGAAGTTGACATTTTCAACCAATCCTGTCACGTCCTCCTCTACTTCGGTGATATCTTCGCGCATGTCGGAGACTTGTACCTCAAGCAAAGACACCCTCTCTTCTAAAGTGCTATTCTGAACCATTTCTAAAAAAGACCATTAATTTGTCATGGAAATAATCAATTACTCGAACTTGCAATTAATTTCAGTTCTGTGATGAATGAGTGTAAAGAGGGAACCAGAATCCATCATTTCCGGTTTCAGCTTCCGGTCATCTGTGTTCAGTGCAACTTCAAGTTCTGTGACACGACGGGAGAGACCCTGCAAATTGGAACGTTTTGATGTTCATATTTTATTCCCGCAAATGTGTAAAGTCTCATTTTACTAATCCTGCAAATAACAGAAGTTGTAAGTTTCTACCTGTATTTCTTCGTTGACTTCTTCCATGATCTCGACTCTGATTTTCTTTGTCATTTCTCTTTCCATGTCTTTCATCATCTCTCGCTTCATTTCTGCCATCATCTTCGTGACAGACACCAATGAAGGATGCTTGAAACAGGGAAACATATGTTTTGAAAAAAGTAACTAATCTAATATTTGAAACATCTGCAGTTTTTCATCAATTGTGTCACAACATGTAACCGACCTGAAATCCTTCATCCGTCGCAGTAACCCCTTCTCGTAATAAAGTTACGAAAAGAAATGTAAATACAAGCGAATGAATGTCAGCCATCTTGTCTGGTTACTGACTGATTGACGTGTGAGAAAACGCATGTACCATGGTGTGGGAGTCAACATATGTTTATTGCTTGAAACCACTTATTTTAATATGAAATGAGTGAAATAACAAAAACGAAGCTTCTATACCCATAGTTTGCCCTTTTTGCATCAACAGAAGAAGAATAGACATTTCACAAAGCACACGCATGTTAAGTCTCTGTTGTTGTTAAAATGGTCATGATTACGCGTTCAATTCAAACGGAGCAGATCACTTGGCTTTTAAAGTAAAAGTCCAGTAGTTTTCTAATAATATCCAATTTCTGCAACAAGAATGTGGTAAATATTCCAACTAAATACTCCTGTAACTTACCCTTAATGCATAAGCATTTTTGTAAACAGTTCACCAGCACAAATGGTTTGGGACCAAGCTAATCTGTTATTAAAAATTTTTTAAGGCAAATTTCTATTCATCGCAAAAGCACATTAATGATTCTCTGGGCCAATGGCAGTATGACATGTAAGAGTGTATTCATACTCAGTTCCCACCATGTCTATCTAAGTAACTACTGGTCTGAATGAGATGAGACTAGTATCAAATTAGGACAGTATGCCTTCTACCTGTAATAACCACAATCTGTGCTAAATGACTCAACTCCTTGTGTTGAGTTCCCCCCTCAGCCTTGGGATTACTTTGTGTAGTAGCCTTTATATGCTGGTGGTTAGGTATTAGGTATATAAGGAGGAGCACATCCTATGAAAGTAGGACCTCCAGAAAACCATCAGACTGTTACGTGCCAAAATAGCAAACAGCGGAAACTTCTCAGGTAATGGGAGGAGCTGGGATAGCTCCCTGCCTAGGATTGGTTAAATTGACCATTTGGGCTATTTTAGCCACTTTTAGATACTTTGGAAAAACTTCCAGATCCTTGTGGGCAGGAGGAGTTCATTGGCTCCCCCTTCACAGCCTGTTACTTAAAGCTATTTAAATACCATTTTAAGGAGCCTGTAAGAACTGTACAAGTAAATGTAGGGAGCTAAGTTGTGTTTCCTTGAATAATGCATTTAGAGCTTGTATTTATGATTGTTCTTGTATTGCAGAGATTCTTAGCTGTGTATCAAGTGTCAACACCTTTCTTAGCTGTATTCTCAATGTATGTCAAGTGTTTCATCAAGTGTAGCATGTGTGTACACTAGTGCATGTGTAACTCCCACCCCCAATTGTGTGTTTCAACAGTGTGTGTTCCAGTATTTCTGTGTGTAGACTTCTTGCCCTCACTTGTGAGACAATGGCAGAAGCTGTAATTGTGCATTCTTTAGACTTGATGCAGGCTTACCATTCTGTGAGCATGACCTCCCCAACTGTTCAATAATAACTCTCTGTTCCTGTTTGTATTCAACCAGTCTTAGGAGTAACAATAAAGACTGCACTGAAGCTAAGTGTTTGTATTCTTCCAGTGCAGGTGCCTCTGCAGAGACACTGACTTGTGAATCTCTTAATTAACTGCAAAGGTAGTAGAGTTCTCAGTGAGCTCACCACACTTCTCCAACCCCCCCACCCAGCATTACTGCCTAGAACTCCTCCCTTCACCTTAGCCCAATGCATGAACTGATACCCATGAACAACTGCTGTTGCCCCTTGAGATTAAAGAACTAATGCTGTGATTGCTGACCAGGAGGAGCTCAGTTTTAGACTGGCACTGAGTAATCCACCCAAAGTAATAGTTGGTGACATTAAGTCCATGTCAGTTTACAACCCTTTTGGATCTCTGGAGGGTTCCCATTGTGCTCATAGTGGCCTAAAATGATTCTGAGACACTTTCCATCCAATCCAAAATGGAAGGCTGCAAAACCACTGCTTTCCACTGCTTGAGAAGTTCCTGCTCTTTCCCAATGATACTTAACCCTTATCCCACCCACTGTAACTATTGTGCTTTTGCGATGTTTGCATGCTTTTGGCAGTAGCTTTTCAAGTAACTTTCCCAACTTTGCACAGTTTTCTAGGTCACTGAAATTGCTGACAGACACCCTCTTTGCATAGTGTTCTGATTGAGAAAACTCCAACTGTACCTCACAAATTATAGGTCATCAGAAAGCCAGGATGATGGCCTACATTTTGGTACCAAATTTAACCTGTTTAGAGCAAATTTACTTAATTAAAAAGATGTGCAAAGTTATGGAATTTTTGCATCATTTTTGTGCCTGACACTTCTGTTACACTGGGCAGTCAAAGGAAAAGGGCAGTACCGTCACTTTTGTGCTGTTAGGCATGTTACCGAGAAGTGGAAAATTTTGGTCAGCAGGATAAGGGTTAAGAATCTAGTAGTTATTCTGTTGGGGGTGCTCCTTGTGCATGCACACCACTTTTACAGAGTCAGCCTAACCATGTGCCTATCAAGTAAACCATACAAATTAATTCCCTAAAGACCTAGAGGTATGCAAAGAATCTCTACTGCCTTTGGACACCCTCCCTCTAAAAGGAAAGTATATATGAAATGAGCTGACTGACTCAAATTGAAACCACTTTCATCTCATTAGGACCTTACACAACATCTAAAACTTGAGGGGTGTGAGTGGGAATATATTCATATAAAGTACTTATACCTTTACTCTAATTGGTCTAAGATAACCATGCATTGGATCACAAGGGATGTGCGTGTGATGGAGAAAAGCCAAATTTATAGTAAATAAAATGTAGGGAAGTGTTTGTAGGACAAGTTGAATATGTCTGTCCTTAACACCGTGAGAATATATTTCAGTTGAAGCTTTTGGTGCTGCATACCCTATTGGACCAATGTCAAAAAGCGTACTTCTTGTTGAGGTAAACAACAAAGTGTAGACAACTAATATTGTGAAAATCTAATGACTTGTGTCATCCGTTCTGTAGGAATTTAGGCGAAAGGCATATCAGTACATTTTTTTCATAAAGAGAACAACCCTCGTTTATTTGACAAATTGATCTACTACATGCTTTATGTTACAACGCCATCGGATTTGCCATTCAAATAGAATGAAAGACAAAATAAAAAGTTAGAAGTTAAATTCTGAATCCGTTGAATCCATTGAGGTAATTTGCTGTTCCTTCCTGGAGGGGAGTGTCATCCCCAGAACCATCTAAAACGATCTTAATTTCATCACCTGGAAATCGACAAGAAAAACAGACTAAATTCAATGGATTCAGCCCAAAATTAGATTTCAGTGTAAGTTAGCCATTCTCTTCTTCGCACGCATTAAACTGATGACAAATGATTCAACAGAACTTGGATGAAGTGGCGGATCCAGTACTTCTGAGAGGGGCGCCAACCCCAATGGGGAGGGGCGCTGACCTAATTGATCAATTTGTTCCAAACCCTCATGAAAACAAGGACATTTCGGTCCCTTAGTCTCTTAAGTTCCCCTCCTAGATCCGCCAATGAGTGCCCTATCATAATCGTTTACCTGCA